>JAQPPZ010009382.1:0-197025 GCA_028583015.1 Wollemia nobilis | reverse complement strand
TTCGAACGAGTGACTAGCTCATGTGGCAACCTTAGCCGTGGCTAAGGCGCTCATTGTGTGGGCAAGTTGGGGGTTCAAATCCCCTTGAGGAGGTAAATACATTTTTGCTTTAATTATTTTTGTTAAGCCCTAAGTTGGAGTTATATGGTGGTTAAGAATAATTAAATTTTTTAATTAAACTTTTTTATAAGGGCTGTGATTATTATTTCAAATGTGGATGAGTTGTTGATTTAATTTGATGTTCATGAAATTGAGAATTAAGATTTAGGAGAAATAAGGAGTTGTTATAAAATAATTTTTGAGAGGTTTATTGATTATTATTTTGATAAGGGTTTTTATTAAAAAAAGACTTTAGTGGATGTGTTTATTAAGTTGGCGTAAAAAGGTGTAAATTGAGTTATGCTTTATATTTTGATTATTATTTGAAGTCCACTAACCCTTATTGATATTGGAAAGGAAAGTTGTGTTTAGTGTGGCAGATTTTGTGGACAACTTCTTGGCATAAAAAATGTATGGGCACATTCTCCTATTGATTGTTTATGGTGGTTGATTTCTGAAATATCATTGGAGTGAAAAGGATTGATTGTGGTTTCCTTTTCAAAAGTGGTTGGTTGAATGCTTCAAGGTTTTTTGGTTTGAGAGTTGTGTTTAAACCTTGTTTTATAAGCATAGTTGTTGAAGCCCATTGGTTATGTAAAGAACTTGAAAAGAACATGAGTATCATTGTTATGTGAGATTTGAGGTTGAGCATTGTTGGAAACATTTGAGTTGGTTGATACATGCTTGGAATAGGGTTTTGTGATAAAGAGTTGTCCTTTGTGGTGATTGGTTGAGTTGAGTTGATTGAGCCTAGTCAAGTGATTGTGTGAGGTGATTTTTCAAGTCCCATGAAACAAACTATTCTATAATTTTGATTTGAGTTGAAATTGAGCTTAGAACATATTGAGTCTCTAACAATTGTTTGTATGCTTCTATGAGTTGACTTGAGTTGAGTTGAGATTGATTTGAGTTGAGTTGAGTTGAAATCATTGTGGATCATTGTTGTCATCCATTGAAGAGTACATTGTCATTCATTGTTGAGTTCATCATTGAGCCTTGCCTTTAGTAGATTTGTGGATGAGATTTGAGTGCTACTTGAGCATGATTGATTGAGCCTTCGAGAAGGCCTTTGGGATAGATTTCTAGACAGATTTGTGGCAGTTTGTGCATGATTGATTGAGCCTTTTAGAAGGCCTTTGTTTGGGACAAATTTGCGGATAGATTTGGGACAGATTTTGATGAGGTTCTGAGTGAGCCTATTGAGCAGAGTTTATCAAGTGCTTGGTGAGGTTGCTAGAGCATATTTGGACAAGTTCTTAGTGAGCTTGTTGGAGCAGATTTGAGCAAGTTCTTGGTGAGCTTGCTAGAGCATATTTGGAAAATTTTTGTGTGAGCTTGTTGAGCAGTTTTGGATAAGTTTTGTGTGAGCTTGTTATGCAGATTTGGACAAGTTCTGTGTGAGCTTGTTATTGCCTAGCTTTGAGTAGATCAAATAAATTTGGACAAGTTCTGTGTGAGCTTGTTGAGTAGTTTTGGACAAGTTCTGTGTGAGCTTGTTATGCAGATTTGGACAAGTTCTATGTGAGCTTGTTATTGCCTAGCTTTGAGTAGATCAAATAAATCATTGTATTGGATAAGGATCCTTATTTCTGTGTGAAATATTATAAGGATATTATCTTGTGGAGTACCCCACATTGGAGGAACCACGTTAAATCTTATGTCTCAATTGTGTATGGTGACTTGTGCTCTTGCTTACTATTTCTATTTGATTTATTAATGCACATTGCTATATTTTGTTATTGCAATTAAGGACATTAATTGATATTGGTTTGGAAATAAAGTAAAAAGTGATCTTATACTGTTCACCCCCATCTCAGTATAAGCTTGTGTTCTTCATTTTGTGGTATGGATCCCCATTGGGATTATCTTTTTTATGGGTTTTTTGGGCTAGTTTGGAAATCTCATGTTTTCTTCTCAGTCCTTTCTCGGGATAGTTTTGTTGTTGCTCTACGGTGTAGTGAGAAGTTTTTTGGTGTCGTTGACTTTCAGTTTTCATTGGTGGCCTTCATGAGTTGTTTTATTCTTTTGCCTGGGTTGAATGTCATCACATTCTCTATGAAGGAGTGGATTTTATCTATGAGGCTCCTTCCCAGTGTTTCTCATAGTTCCTTGAGTGGGCCCGCATTACCATTTTTTCATTGGGTGGTTGATTTATATGACCAGGTTCCAGTATTTGGGTATTCTTATGCCTTGTATTGTTCATTGTTGGTTCTTTCTGGTCCTTTGAAGTTCCTCGCTTTGGGTTTCTTCTGTGTGGTCTGATTGTATTGCTTTTTGGTTTAGTTTTATTATGGGGAAAGCTAATATCTATACTACTAAACCAAAATTGTGTAAACCTCATTTGGAACCTTCGTCAATTTCTTTTGATAAAGAGGTGAAGCAGAGATGCATTAAAAAAATACATACAATCCACTAAAAACCAGAAATACTAAAAGCAACCAAAGATTTCCATTACTTTCATGCTAATAATGAGGATACCAAAAGAAGAGCCCTTTTACAATTTCAAAAATTCCTACTTATGCCCTATTTTCCCCTATTTTCCCACCTAAAACTTGAAATTTCAAATTTGAAATTTAGGGCAACTTGCGAAGGTCATAACTTCGTGCTCATTGACCCGATTGACTATTACAACATATTTTTAGAAATGGCATGAAATGAGCTAAGTGGAGTAAGAGGCTCAATTTTTGTCAAAAATCCTCAAATTCGACCTCTAAGACCTTTAAAAATCTCCTACAATAAAAACTAGTTTTACTAGTTTTTACAAAATTAAACAATTACAATCTTTTTTGGGTGATGCAAGATCAATTTTACACCATTGGATGCTCCTGCATCAGACACCCAGGGTAAATTGATAAGTGACCTTCACTTATTTTTTGTTGGAAGAAAACCAAGGCATTCAACCTCAGCCTTTGACAACCAAGATGAATCTTCAACAGGCCTGCCCTTCCACTTAACCAAATATTCTGCATACTACTTGTTTCTTGTGCTTTTGCCTACATGAGTATCTAGGGACTCTTCTATCTCTTATATATCTGGAGTAGATGTAGGAATACTCCACAATTCTACGACTGGTCCACCATTATTGTCACCTTCATGATATTCTACCAAATCTGAAATGTTGAACATAGGTGATATATTCAGCCCACTTGGCAATTCTACCTCATAGGCATTCCCTAAATCTCATTTCCCTATGACCCTGAATGGTCCAAAATTCTTTATTTTTAACTTGTTGTAGGTTTTAGCAAGAAATATTTCCTTTCTCAAGTGAACCATAACTTGATCTCCCACTTGGAACTCCTTAAGTCGTCGCTTCTAGTCTACTCTTGTCTTGTATTGAGTGTTCATCTTGTTGATATGTTGATTCACTTCATCATGCAGGCTCTTCAGGTGCTCTACAAATTCCTCAGCCTCAACACTGCTCTTTTCCCCTCTTCATATTTCTCAACTCGAAAGCATTCCTTAGGCTTCTCCCATACACAATATGGAATGGGGATTTATTAGTACTTCTATTGATAGAATAATTATATGCAAATTTTTCCAATGGAAAAACCAAATTCCATCCCTTGGGATTATCTCCTACCAAGCACCTCGGTAGATTTCCCAAATTTATGTTCACCACCTCTGTTTGTTCGTCAGTATATGGGTGGTATGCAAAACTAAATTTTAGGTTTGTCTTCAATTTTTTCCATAAGGTCCTCCAAAAATACCCAATAATATCGGTATCCCTATTGGACATGATACTCTTTGGTAGACCATGTAGGCATACCACCTATTTGAAAAAAACCCTACAACATGAATTGCATCATTAGTTTTCTGGCATGGAATAAAATGTGCCATCTTCGAAAACCTATCAACCACCACAAATATGGAGTCATTCCTCCTTTGTTTCCTTGGTAAGACAAGAAAAAAATCCATGTTGATGTCCTCCCATGGCCTATCTGGTACAGGTAATGACTGATATAATTCAGTGTTCTATCTCACACCCTTGGCCATCTGGCATACTTTTTAACTCTGTAAAAACTTCTTCACATCTTACTACAACTGTGGCCAATAGTAGTTCTCACAAACAAGGGCAATGGTCTTATCTTGACCAAAGTGTCCAACAAACCCTCCACTGTGCTTCTCCTTGACCAAATTCTCCCTCATTGAACTCCTTGGAATGCATAATTGATTTCCTCTGAACAACATCCCATCTTGGATTAGAAAATCCAACCACTTAGTCATGTCTAAAGTAATAGGTGCTAACCAATCCCTCAAAGCCTCTACAAAATTAGGATCTTTAGGGTACAAACCCTTAAGTTCATCAAAACCTACAACTTCCACCTTCATTTCTATCAATAAAAAATACTTTCTACTTAAGGTATCTACAACTTTGTTTGAATTCCCACTCCTATGCTTCAACACAAAGGTATAACTTTGTAGAAACTCAACCCATTTTAAGTGCCTCTGATTTAGCTTCCCTTGGCTATTAATATATTGCAAGGCCTGATGATTAGTATATAGAAAAAAATATTTTGGCAACAAATAATGCATCCACTTCTTTAGAGCCTAAACTATAGCATAAAACTCATGATCATATACATAATACTTCTTCCTAGCATCATTGAGTTTCTCACTAAAATAAGCAATAGGTTTACTTTCTTGACTCAACACAACTCCTATGGCACTACCACTAGCATCACAGTCTACCTGAAATACCTTATTGAAATCTAGAAGTGCTAAAACAGGTTGTTCTGTGACCTTCTTTTTCAACATATCAAAGCTCTTATCTACTCCTAAGGTCCACTTAAATTCTTTCTTATCCCCTCTCATTGTTTCTGTTAGGGGTGCACAAATACTACTAAAATTTCTAATAATTTTTTCGTAAAAACTTGCTAGACCATGAAATGATCTCACCTCAGTTATGCTCCTTGGAGTAAGCCATTCAATGATAGCCCTCACCTTTTCTAGGTCCATTTTTAGACCTTCAACTGAGATAACAAATCCTAGATACACTAACTCCTTCACAAAACCGCACTTCTTCAAATTAATCTGCAATTACTCCTTCAACTTCTCAAAAACTCTTATGATATGCATCAGATGCTCTTCCAGGGTCTTGCTAAATATTAAAATGTTATCCAAATAGAAAATGATGAATTTTCCTAAAAACTCCTTCAATACCTCATTCATCAGCCACATGAATGTGCTTGGTGCATTGGTTAGCCCAAATGGCATGACCAAACACTCACACAAACCCTCTCTAGTCTTGAAGGTTGTCTTACACTTATCCCCTTCTCTGACACGAATTTGATGGTACCCATTCTTCAGGTCAATCTTTGTGAAGTACTTGGATCCACTCAAACAGTCCATAATGTCATCCATCCTTGGCAATGGGAACCTATATTTTATGGTGATCTTGTTAATAGCTCGGGATTCTGTACACATTATCCACTCTCCATATTTCTTTGGTGCTAGTACTGTAGGTACTGCACATGGACTCAGGCTCTCCCGAATCAGTCCCTTTTTTAGCAACTCTTGGACTTGTCTGTTTAGCTCCTCACTTTCTACAGGAGTCATTCTATGGGCTAGATTATTGGGTAAACTAGATCCTGGTACCAAATCTATATGGTGACTGATCTTCCTTACTAGTGGCAAACCCTCTGGTACATTATCTAGTATAATATCTAAAAATTCTTCTAACAGACCTGAGACTTATACTAGGGTAGATTTGCATTCTTCTTCCCTAGCTCTAGGAATTAATGCATAGCATATATGCTGATGTTTCAAACCATCCAAAGACCTTTTACCTTCAAATAAATAGATTCTAGCACTAGTACATACCTTTTCGTCCACCTCCTTTAGGGGTTTCAGATTATGGCACACTCCATTATTTGTTAGGTAGTAAGTGTTGGCACACCCATCGTGCATTGCACACCTATCAAACTGCCATGACCTTCCCAATAGCAAATGGCAAGCATCCATAGGCAGGATGTCACACAAGACCTCATCACAGTAATTCCCAATATTAAATTTTACCAAGCACTTCTCATTGACCAAAGCCCTATGGTCCTTCTGCAACCATGCAATCTGATATGGATGTGGGTGTCTCTTCCTCTCTAACTGTAGTTTGGTAACCATTCCTTCTGCAACGAGGTTATCCATGCTACTATTATCTATGATAATATTACAGACCTTACCTGCACATTTACACCTTGTACAAAATAAGCTCTTCCTCTGATCTGGATCTTTCTCCTCATTCAGTAAGGCTATCCTTGTTATCAGTACTTCTCCTCTTTCTACTTCTTCAGAGTGCTCAGATTCAACACCTTCATCAATAATAACATCTCGGGCATTACCTTCAGGCCTCCTATTTATTCCTCCTTGGTGTTGTGGACACTTGTATGCTTGATGTCCTTCTTTTCCATAGTGGAAACATGTTCCACGAAATCCTCCTCTTCCAAACCCTCGTCCAGACCTTCCTCTTCCTCTCAGTTAACCATTATTTTGGTATTTATTATTCTGCTCATGGGGGTGGTAAGCATTTTCTCCCTTATGGTCTTGACTGTTGCTTGTATCCCTATTTTTCTTTTGGTCCTCATTCCATCCTCCATTTGTTCTACCACCAGTTCTTCCACCATGACCTCTTCCTCTCTATTTGCTTTCAAACCTCTTATTCAACTTCTCTTCTACCTTCAAGGAAAATTGGTAAGCATCTTCAATGGTGGTCATCCTGACCAGGCTCAACTCTTCTTGAATACTTGCTCTTAACCCATTAATATAACAGACTACCTTCTCCTTGTTGGCCTTAGAATGGCTTGTTATAATCAGGATCTTATAGAACTCCTCTGGATATTCTTTGACAGATGTACTCGATTGTCTCAAACCCTGCATTTTCTTGAGTAGATCCAACTTGTAATCAACTGGAATAAATTATCTCTTCAACTTCTCCACCATCCACTTCCACCTTGTTATCCTTTCTTTTCCTATTTTATTTATGTCTAGCTGCACTCCCTTCCACCATATGCTAGCATGACCATTCAGTTTGGTATTAGAAAACTTGACCCTCTCGAGATCTTCTACCTCCTCATACTTGAAGTATTCCTCCATGTCATTGATCCAGTCGATCAACTCTTCTGGGTTGAGATTTTTAGAATACGTGAAGACATCAAAATTAGGTCTCTTTCCAATCTATGATATGGCCTTATACAATATGGCTTGTGTAGGATCTACCGCCTCTTCTTCTTCTTCTTCTTTAAACTAGGCCTCTTCTTCTTCAGCTTCATATTCACTCCCTTCTTCTCTCCTTGGCTCAAACCCTCTACACAACTCTTGTAGAGCTTGAACTTACCTCTGCAAAGATTTGAAATCTTCTTCTAGCACCATATTTCTCCCACCACCATGATTTCTTCATGGAGGCATTCTACTCACTTATCCCAAAAACCCTAACCATAGATCCTGGTGTAAAATGCCTCACGTTCGACACTCTATTTACACACTCAGGAACTCTCGCTCTGATACCACTTGAAGCAGAGTTGCATTAAAAAAACACATACAATCCATTGAAAACCAAAAATGCTAAAAGGAGCCAAAGCTTTCCATTACTTTCATGCTAATAATGAGGATCCCAAAAGAATGCCCTATTTTCCCCTTTTTTCCCATGTAAAACTTGAAATTTCAAATTTGAAATTTGGGGCAACTTACGGAGGTCATAACTTCGCGCTCGTTGACCCGATTGACTATTACCTCATATTTTCGAAAACGACATGAAACGATCTAAGCGAGGTGAGAGGATTTTTTCTAGTCTAAAATCCTCAAATTCGACCTCTAAGACCTTTAAAAATCTCTTGCAAGAAAAACTAGTTTTACTAGTTTTTACTAGTTTTTACAAAATTAAACAATTACAATCTTTTTTGGGTGATGCAAGATCACTTTTACACCATTGGATGCTCCTGCATCAAGAGGTTAAGTCTATTTTTGTTGAAGGAGGTCTTCTGGACTGTATTCTAAAATTTCATGCGCATAACCCTTTGCTCACTAATTGCATGGTTTCTTCTTGGAATGAGGGTTGGGTCAGTGTCGGTTCTTGGTCCTTTCAAGTTACGATGGAACTTATCAGTAGAACCACTGGACTAGCCTTGGATGGTGCCTATCACAACCATGAAAGGTATTATTTATTGCAATAAATCACTCTCTTTCTAGACAAGGAGGAATTTTGCCACACATTCAGAATGGCTTCAGCGTTGTGGCTTTGCCCTCTCCTTGGAACCGTGTTGTGAGGGTTATTATGGATTATTTTACCCTAGACCCTTCTTATGATATAATAAGGAGTTTTCATGCAATATTTTTAAATCACATTAGACGTAAATCCTCTATAAAAATTCCTTTATTTCTCTTTTAGTCTATGCAAAAGTCCTTCTTCAATGTCCAAGTTGGTCACGATCAAGCCCCTATCCACCAAGGCCTAGCTTTATTGGTTTTCGAATAGGCTACTTTGGAGTGCGGACTTGATGCTAATGATTTATTGAAGTATTTTGCAGATCCTTCTATTCCTCTTGTTCATGGTCCTAAGATGAATGTGGAATCCCCCTCTGTTGGCGATGGTTCTTGGTTAGCCTCTAGAACAAACACTGATGATAGTGTGGACACTCTCTCTATCACTTTTGGTGTTGGCCCAAAATAAATTTTCAAAAATATTCAGATCTCTTCATAAGGGGTTTGGGGTGGGGACCTGATGGCAATTAAGGCACACTCATCGGGTCACACTGTTAATTTTGATTTGGCCCCTAAGGTGAGAGTGGATGATCATGGTGGTTATGATTTGAAGTCGGCTAGTGTTTCTGTTGGGGAGCATCGTAAGTCTAAACAACTTTGGAGGAAATTGGAGGAAGGTGACTCCCCCATTACTATGGACCTCTTGGATCTTGATGTTCTACCAAGGGATATTCCCTGGGAGAAGTCCGTGGATGAAATTTATTCTCCCAGAGCGACTAAGAATTTTAAATATTTGGTCCTCTTAGATTTAAATCTCATTGATATTAACTAGCATAAAATATGGAGTACGTTGAAATTTAACCTCAACTTAATTGAAAATATTTCTAGCTTGGCAGCTAATGTAACTCAAGGTGTTCATAAGTTGGTGTAGAACTATCTTAGTTCTCCCTCCTTTGATGCCTTGTGGTTTGGTTTTTGTATTTCCTTCTGGTTTGCCTCTGGTTTTTTCTAAGGTTTTTTCTCTTTTTGTCATCCTCTTGGCTTTCCTTGTAGTGGTTGTGGGATCCTGTTAAAACTCTTCTATTAATAGTACAAAAAAAAAACAAAATATTTTTAAAAATATAATATAAAATAAAAATAAAAAAATAATTTAAGTTAATGAAACCTGATAGATATAACTATTGTAGCAGCATACCTCTACCTCTACCAATCTTTGGTAGAGGTATATGTCATCGTTTTGCTTTAAATTATTAATATGTCATGGCACGTTGGTATATGTCATCGTTTTGCTTTAAATTATTAATGTCATGGCATGTTGGTATATGTCATGTTATTGGAGTTATTATAAGCTTTTTTTTACATATTAATTTGCTCATATTATTCTACTCATATCATTATCTTGACCTTATTATATTGTGGCTATATTATATTAGATCTTGTGATATTTGTGGTAGTATTAAGGCTTAAAAATCCAACAAAATGGGCCCAATAAACCAGGTAAATAGAGGATCTACCATCAAAAAAACCCTTTCAATAATCAATAAAAGGGTTTAGAGGCTCCCGTTAATGGTGGCATTCAACTTAGTCACCATTGGAAAGGTTGTGATCCTTTTTTTGTTTGGTTTGGGTGATTGACTTTACCTCATGGTAAGCATGATAGCAATCATTCGTATAGACTATACCTTGCTGGTGTATTATTTAAATCAACTACTTGATATGTGGAGGGAGCTTCAATGCCTTTCATATGCCTAGTATCAGGTGGTGCTCCTATTTGAATTCTCTTTTAGGTGGAGGTCTACCCCATGTAGTGAAACATAACTACAATTTTATGACTCACAAGGGAATTTTTCTTACAGGAGTTAAAGAATCCACAAGCAATAACCTTATCCTTTGGGTGTGTAGAGTCTTTGGGGAAAATTTTGGAGGTTTGGAAATTTGAAAGAGAAGTGGAATCATTGGATATGTCAAGAGGATCCCTCCTTTTATAGACTTTTTAGTAATGAAATATTGAAGCCCTTGTGCTATCTATCCCTTCTTGTGTAATTTAATTGGTGACATTATGGTTATCCACTATTTTTCTTGATTATTAGTCCTGATCCATGCAATATTATTTCATTTGTATGTTTAGCCTAGTGGTGCTCTTCCAAAAAATTATCTTGCATAAGCATTTTGACTTTTATCTCCTCTTCTAAATATTGATATTTACTTTAGTCAGTAACTATAGCACTTAGATTGTACTATATTTTATTTAAATATCTTCTATTTACAATATAGTACATGGTATAACATATTTTCACACACTAGTTACAATGTATAGAGATCCCTCATAAAAATTTACAATGTTCAGACCAAAGTGACTCAAAATTTTGCCTACCTCGATTGTTGAGCTCCTAGAATGTGTAGTTTTTTGGATTTGGTGAGCGATGAGTCTCTATTGATTTGATGACCTTTGGTGTAGTGGGTCCTTCATCTTGGATTACACATATGACTACTTTTTTTGGCCTAATATCTTCACATAGGTCTACTCCCCACATGTTATTGACCCATTCATCCATTTAGTTATCCAGTACCATGGTGTGCACTTCATCTTGAACTATCTTGGGCTCCAACTCTTCTTCTAAAACTTGGAAATCCCATTCTTCCTTAGAATTTAATTTCAAAATATGCTCTACATGATATATATGAAGGGGATCATAGGTAACTTCCATATTAGCTTCATAGTGCATCCTTACGAGTATGTGGATCCAATCTAAGGATAGGTATCCTCTAATTTTTGTAGTGAAATCGAGAGAGAGGTATAGACCAAATGATGCTAGTAGGTCAATCATCGCTACCTCTTGAATGAAGGTCATATTAGAGTAGGTATATAGTAAAATTTATAGATCATTTATGAGAGCAAGGATAGGAATTAGAGTTTTGTCTAGCTACACTACTCCTTGTTTAACTAGTTTATAGGCTAACTCTAGATTGTTAGACACCTTCTTGGGCATGAACAAGGTAATTGCCCTAAAATATATGATGTTATTATGGATTATCTTATCCCCATAAATGAGTGTCAGATATAAGGGTTATAGCTTAGGCCATTTAGGACTAGGATGAGATATTTATAGGACAACTTGCTCTTTCTATTTCTTGATGATATTTTTCTTCTCTAGATCTCCCTCTAGCTACTTGATCTACTATATTAGGGTAAGGACATCACATAGTGGCATAGGTATAAATGGTATTTATTAGGTGCTCAACCACATTGAACGATTCTAGTGGTTGGGCCTTTTTTATGTTGATTGGGATGCACTGGGACCTGGGTATCTTAATGCCAAAGTTGGACGTCTAGACTAGTTTTAGTAGGTGTTGCTTTGGTATATGTCTCCTTAGTGCTATTTTCTTTGGATATTCTTAGTTTTTTCCCCATGGTTGACTAATTTCCTAGATTTTGACATCTTGCACTAGGATTTATTGCTTTTTGGGTCTCTTTGACATCTCTCCTATTTTCCCCTTGTGTGAACACTAGACTACATTTGGATCTAGTTGTTCGATGGTGTGCTTGCATGTATAGGGACAACATAGACTTCTCCCCCATCCAATATCACCAATATTTATTTTGGTGCTCTGATTCCCAAAATTAGAGAAACCTCCAAGGACAAATTCTAAGTGTTGCTCATAGTTGTCTACAAAACTCTTAAATTTAATAGTATGCAAAACTATTAAATAGTTGTGTTGCAACTTAGGATTAATTCTAAGTGTTTTGCAAATTCGGGCCAAAAACCAAAACTTTTCAAAACTCTTCAAATAATTTTGGGCCCAAAACCAAGCCCCGATCGAAGTGTCGAGATATCGCGACACTTCGGGCCCAAAACAAAGCCTCGCTCGAAGTGTCACGATATCGTGACACTTCGGGCACAAAACAAAGCCTCGCCCGAAGTGTCGCGATATCGCGACACTTCGGGCCCCAAACAAAGCCCCGACTGAAGTGTCACGATATCGTGACACTTCGGGCCCCAAAACAATGCCCCGCCCGAAGTGTCGCGATATCGCGACACTTCGGGCCCCAAAACAATGCCCCGCTCGAAGTGTCACGATATCGTGACACTTTCGGCCCAAAAGAAAGGCCTTGGATGAAGTGTCGTGATATCGCGATGTCGCGATATCGTGACACTTCGGCATTTGTGCCTGGGCAGAACCTTAACCAATCAGAGGCAGACCTAAACCAATCAAATGCGGAAGTCAAACTTTCTAAGGCAAGCATTAAAGCAATTTAAAGCAGACATGAAACAAGTGGCAGTCGAAGACAGTCAGTTATTGCCGCCTGCTGTGCATGCGTGCGTAGGTGGGCAGATTGGCAGTTAGCGGACTGTCACAAGGGCAGTCAGGTTTCAACAACAATACTTATCAGGTTTCATTAACTTAAATTATTAAAGTTAAATAATTTAAGTATTGTGCATGTAATCATGGAAGATATATGTCATGGCACGTTGGTATGTAGCACCAGATTGGGTACCATTAAATTAATCTACAACACAACTATTAAATTAATCTGCAACACAACTATTAAATTAATCTACAAGATGTCTACCATTGAAATTTTAGATCATCAAGATCAAGGCAAACACATAGGAGAAACATTCAAGCCTCCTGAGCAAAGGATGGCGGACCAAATTGACCCGGCAATCGCCAAACATGCCACCCGCCAAGCCCGAATCACGCAGCTTGAGCAAGGTCATCAGGAGTTAGAGTACTTATACCACCTAGAGTGCATGCAGTGTGAAGCGGATGAGTTGCGCTATAAACTCCCTAAGAGGGTGCCAACCCCTCGCATCCAAAAAGCAGAACAATATGAGAGGCACAACCCTTTGGTGCAGGACAATATGAGAGGCATTAATTTAAATTATTAAAGTTAAATAATTTAAGTATTGTTGTTGAAGCATACTTAAATTATTAAAGTTAAATAATTTAAGTTAACTTAATACTTATTGTTTTTGAAGCCATTGGGCAGTCAGTAGCTGAGATGTATAAGTAGAATGACACTCCTGGTCTAGGTGGTGCCAATACTGGCGGCGAAGCCAGGTATTGTTTGATTTCATCAAAGGTTGACTGGCACTCGTCATCCCAGTGAAATGTAACCCCCTTGTGCAATAATTTGTTCATGGGTCAGCACTTGTCAGATAATTGCGCTATGAAGCGTTTAATCAACGCGACCTTTCCCTGTAGACTTTTGAGCTGCTTGATTGTAGTTGGGGGAACCATTTCAAGGATTGCCTTGACTTTCTTTGGGTCCACCTTGATTCCTCGCTTTGAGACTATGAAACCCAAGAGTTTTCCAGATGTGATGCCAAATACGCACTTCTTGGGGTTTAGTCTAACTTTATGCTCCATGAGGCGATCGAGGATCTTGCTTAAGTCATCGATATGATTTGAGTGCAAAAGAGACTTGGCTAACAAATCATCCATGTGGTCTTCCAAATTTTTGTGCATGTAATCGTGGAATATATATGTCATGGCACGTTGGTATGTAGCGCCAGCGTTTTTAAGGCCAAAAGGCATGACCTTATAACAAAATGTCCCCCAAGGCGTTGTGAACGCCATTTTTAGTTGGTCTTCAGGATTGATACGAATATGATTATATCTTGAGAAACCATCCATGAGGGAGAGCATTTCATGACCTACTGTAGCGTCTACCAACACGTCGATGCTTGGCAAGGGTAAATCATCCTTAGGACTTACTTTGTTTAGATCTCAAAAATCGGTGCATATGCGAATCCTCCCGTCGGGCTTCTTGATGGGAACCATGTTGGACAGCCATGGCGGATAATCCACGCAGATGACAAACTGTGCATCCAACAAATTTTGCAATTCATCTTTGACCATCAAGGCCATTGTTGGGTGTATCTTACGTAGTTTTTGCTTTACGATGCTTGATTGTCGGATCAAGCGTTAAATTATGCGTGACTAGCTACGGGTCTAGTCCTGGCATATCCTTGTATGACCATGCAAAAACCTCCTTCTTCTCTTTGAGAAGGGCAATGTAGTCAGCTTGATCTTCGGGGGAAAGACTTACCCCTAGCTTGAGAATCTGTGGATTCATTGGATCTGTGTCGATATCTACATCAGTCGTCTCCTCGACTGACATGTGGGATCCGTCCTCCAACTGATGTGGAGTCGGGATCAAATGGATATCATTAGTTGAATTTAGATCTACGTTGGGAACCTCGGGTTCCTCTTCAACCTGAAAAATATCCTGAGTTGTCCCTGGGGTAAAATGAGGCATTTCATCGAAAGGCCAGTACTCTGATGGTGATAAAGGTGAATTGACACGATCCCAGTCGATGGCATCTATGTCTAGATGCAATGACCGTGCTAGATCGGCCAGATTGCGGATGGGGGAAGTCAAGTCAATGGAGATCATGTGGATGGAATGAATTTGGTCTCCATTACCACGGGTACAATAACTTGAATCTTCTAGATGCTCCCTATACTCTAGATCTGGATCTAGGGGAATGGGCATGAACAGATCGGCCCTATGTGCTGATAGGAGGACAGGGTCTACCCTCGATACTGTTGTCATGATAGGGTCTCGGGGTGGATGGTGCTCATCATGAATTTGGAGCCATGGATCCAACACTTGGTCCCACCTCGCTGGGTCTACCTACCATTCATGCCCTAACCTTATGCCCATCTGTCCCATTAGATCTTCATGAGTTAAAGGGTGATTATGATGTCGTGCATGATTGAGATAGTTCATCTCAGTCTCATCTTCTGAATCACTTTTAGAGATCCAAAAATGTTCATTCTCTTCAGCAACTGTTACTTGCGACATTGAGGGTTCTCCTTGTTCCAGCAAGTTAATCTGGTCCCATGGCGGTTGTTCCACTCTTGGTGGAGGGACCTGTTTTGGGCCCGAAGTGTCGCGATATCGCGACACTTCGGGCGGGGCATTTTTTTGGGGCCCGAAGTGTCGCGATATCATGACACTTCGGGCGAGGCTTTGTTTTGGGCCCGAAGTGTCGCGATATCACGACACTTCGGGCGAGGCTTTGTTTTGGGGCCCGAAGTGTCGCGATATCGTGACACTTCGGGCGAGGCTTTGTTTTGGGCCCGAAGTGTCACGATATTGTGACACTTAGGGCGAGGCTTTGTTTTGGGGCCGAAATGTCACGATATTGTGACACTTCGACCGAGGCTTGTTTTGGGGCCGAAGTGTCGCGATATCACGACACTTTGGCCGAGGCTTTGTTTTGGGGCCGAAGTGTCGCGATATCGCTGCACTTCGGCCTAGGCTTTGTTTTGGGGCCAAAGTGTCGCGATATCGTGACACTTCGACCAAGGCTTTGTTTTGATAAAGGCTTACTTTTAATAAAGGCTTGGTTTTGATTAAAGGCTTGTTAAAATGACCAACTTTGCTTTGTTTACTTTTTGACCTTCTAAACTGTTGTGTAAGTGGCTAGGACCACTGTTTGACCTCTGAGGGCTGCCCTGAAAGCTATGTATGTCAATGCAATCAGTGTTTGTAGTCACATAATCGGATTGGTGATGTTTTGGTGTCTACAATATGATACAACTTTTAGGATTCAATCAGAGTTGCTAGGTAATATTAATGAGATATGATAATCAAGGATATCACCAATATTTGAATTATCCAGCTAAGGGACCTTCAAGTCCCACCGAGCATGCCAAAAACTTTTGGTTGGATAATATGTTAGGAATATAAAATCACGTGCAATAAAAAACAAAAAAATATTAATGCAAAAAATAAAACACACAAGAGACACAGAGAAAATAACCACGATTTATTATTCCATCCAGTAAATTTTGAAGGGATACAACCTGCAACAAATATGTTGTACTTCCTCTTCGATCTCACAATTACATTCTATTTTCCTTATCACATATCCAATGTCATACAACATCCTCTTATAAAAAAAAGTTTACAATTTTAGTGCAAATCATTAAGGCCCTAAAATAATAAAAATTTACTATTTTTGATAAATCATATTTTTTGTCAAAATTTACCATTTTTAGTAATTACTATTTTTGAAAATCGATTTTTCGTCAAAAATTCCCATTTTTAGTAATTACTATTTTCAAAAAATTATTTTTTCATCAAAAAAAATCATTTTTAGTAATTACTATTTTTGAAAAATTATTTTTCGTCAAAAATTTCTAAAAATAGTAATTCACAAAAAACTCGGATTGACATGCAATTTGACACACAACTACATAACACCCATATCCTTTCATAAAGTGGGTCCAAATACTGCTAAAATAGGGCCTCCAAATTAGAATTAGGCTCCACAACCAACAATCTCCCACTTGGAGACTGATCACAATAACTCCACCACTACTGCACCTATTGGACTATGCTTCAAATTTGGACCTGGAAATTTTCTCACCTTTTACTATCATGTCTAAAGACCAAATGAAATTGAGCAAGAACGTATTTTCTTCCTGGTTATTATCTTTATCAACATATCTGCAATATTAAGTCTACTGTGTATCTTCTCTAGTTTTAATTGTCCATATTCCAACACTAAGTGTATGAAATGGTACTTGGTCTGGATATGTTTAGTCCTGGAATGAAAGGTTGAATTCTTTGCAAGATGAATGGCACTATGACTATCACTATATAATATGATATTCTCCTACTTCTTTCCCAACTCATCCATAAATATTTGTAATCAAATCATCTCCTTACAAGCCACTATAACAACAATATACTTTGCTTTTGATATTGAAAGTGCAACAACCTTCTATAATTTTGAAATCCAACTTACTACAGTTCAACCTATAGTAAAAATAAACCTTGTGGTACTCCTCCTGCTATCTATATCACCTGCCATGTATGAATAAACATATCCCTATAAAATAGTGTTAGGACCTCCAAATAATAATACTTGAGTGATAGTACCTCTTAAATACCTAAGAATCCATTTCACTTCCTCCCAATGCTATTTTTTTAGATTATTCATAAACCTGCTCACAACTCCCATTTCATGTGCAATATATGGCCTTGTGCACACCATTGCATACATCAAACTGCCAACTACTGATGAATAAGGAACCTTGGACATATAGTCAATCTCCTCATGTGTCTTGGGACACATCTCTTTGGTTAGTTTGAAATGATTGGCCAAATATGTACTAACAAGTTTTGCATCCTACATCCAAAATATTGGTAACACCTTCTCAATGTACTCCCCTTGAGACAAAGTTAATTTATATATTTTTCTGTCTCTTGTTATTCTCATACCAAGGATTTGCTTTGCAGCACGCAAATCCTTCATTATAAATAAATATACCAATTATTTTTTGAGCACATCTACATCTTGTATGTTAGAACCTGCAAAAAACATGTCATCTACATACAATAATAGGATAATATAATTACCATTATACAATCCCTCAAAATAAACATAGTGGTTAGAATACCATCTACTATACCCTTGTTATAACATAAATATATCAAATTTAATATACCACTGCCTTGGAGCTTGATTCAGGCCATACAAGATCTTTTTCAACCTACACACTAATTCCTCCTTCCCTTTGACCTCATACCCATGTTGTTGCTACATATAAATCTCTTCCTCCAAATCCCCATGGAGAATAGTTATTTTTACATCTAAATGTTCAATATGCAATCATCTACAACCACTAAACTTAAAACAGTTCTTATTAAATTTATTTCAACAACAGACAAAAATATTTTATCATAATCAATACCTTTCTTCTGTGCAAACACCTTTACAACAAGTTTAGCCTTATACATTTTTTTGTCTCCATATTCTTCTTTCACCCTGTAAACCCATTTATTCTGCAATGCTCTTTTTCCTTCATGCAACTGAACAAAATTCCAAGTCTAGTTATTTACCAAGGAGTCCATCTCCTCTTTCATGCCTTCCTCCCATTTCTTCCTGGTTTCTATCCACATCAATTCTTCATATGTTTCTGGTTCACCAAAGTCTGATAACAGTACAAATATAATGAAAGAGAGTAATGTTCAAGGGGTCTACTTATCCTGGTAGATATTCTAACAATATTTTTAGGAGTTTGATGTGCTTGCTTCTTCTGTTCTTCTAGAATCTTTGGAGTTTAAATTTCATTAAGAATTGTGTATTTTGTATATTTTTTCCCTATTTCTTTCCCTACAACTGATCCTTATACATGACCTCATTGAATATCACATCTCTACTCCTAATGATTTTATGATTTGCATAATCCCAAAAGCGATAACCAAAATAATTAACTTCATATCCAATGAAAATGCACTTCTTAGATTTTACCCCAAGTTTTTTTCTATTTTATTTAACAATATGCACAAAAGCTTGACAACCAAAAATCTTTAGAAATGAAAAATTAATAGTTTTACCTATCCATGCCTCTTATGGAATACCACCATATAGTGAACTTGAAGCCCTTTATTTATTAAATAAATAGCAATATCCACAACATCTGCCCAAAATTGTAAGGGCAATATCGGATGTTATCTCATACACATAACATGTTCCATGATTGTCATGTTCATCCTTTCTAACACACCATTTTCCTATGGTGTTCTTGAAACTATCTTCAATCTACGAATCTCATGGTATGAACACTAACTATCAAACTTCTTGCTATAGTACTCACCTCCATTATCTGATCTAAGACACTTCAACTTATTTCCTATCTCATTCGCAACCAAAGCTTTCTATTTATTAAAAGTATTAAAGACATTTGATTTTTTTCAAATACAATAAACCCGAGTTTTTCTAGTTGCATCATCGATATAAGTAACATAATAATTAAAGCCATCAATTTATGATACCTGAGTTGGTCCCCACACATCTATATGCACAAACTCTAGATTTTCACTCTTCTTTTCCTTCTCAACTCTAAGAAATATGACTTTTTCTATTTACATTAACATAGTACTCACAAAAATCCATATCAATCTACTTCAATCTTGGCAATAATTTCTTTGAGTGGAGAATTTGCATCCCCTTCTTACTCATGTGCCCATGCCTATGATGCCATAAATTTGTATCTACTCTTGTAGAGGTTAAAGCAATAGAAAGATTAGTATTATAAATACATACATACAACATACCTGACTTCTTTCCTTTTCCTAATATCAATAATCCTTTAGAAACCTTCCATGAATCTACTAAGAATGTAACTATACATCCTTCACTATCCAACTACCTTGTGGAAATTATATTCCTTCTTATGCCTTACCTCTTTCAGAAACCATTGGTTTCCATTCAATAATTTTATTTGTATCTTACCCTTTCCAATGATTTTACATGGTTGATCATCCCCCAAATAAACTAGTCCAAAATCATCTTGAACATAATATAGAAAATATTTCCTATGGGGTGTGGCTTAATATGAAGCCCCTAAGTCTAGCACCCAACAATCATTAAAATTATCTAGTGAAAGGATTAAAGCATCTTGCAATATATCACCTGCAATGTTTTATTTCTGATTATCTTATTTTTCATCTCCCTATTTTTCTTTTCGAGATCGACAATCTCTTTTTAGGTGTCCTTTATTCCCATAGTACCAACATTCCAACTACTTTCCTTTGGATTTAGATATACTTCCTTTGGATTTAGATATACCCTTATTTAATTTTCCATGTTTCCCTAGGTTCTTTCCTCTCTCATTCTATCTCCCCCTATTTTCCACACTCAAAGCATAACTTGATGTCTCACCTGTGCTTTTTCTTTGCATTTCCTTGTTTAGGATAACACCAATAACATCATCAAAATTTAAAGTATTTGAGCCATACATAGAATTACTCACAACCATAACCAAACCATTCCAAGTTTCTAGCAATGAGCACAAGATCAAAAGAGCCCTAACCTCATCATAAAAATTTATTCCTACAAAGTTTAACCGATTTGTAACCATATTAAAATTATTAAAATAATTAGTAACAAACTCGCCTTATGACATCTGCATATTAAATATATTCTTCATAAAAAATACCTTATTTGAAGCAAAGGATTTTTCATACAGTCTAGCCAATGCATTCATTAAATCCTCCATTGTATTTTCTTTGAAATATTGAAGGCCACCAAAGATGCTAGACATAGTTGTATTGTTCCTAGTGCCTTTCTATCTAGAACTTCTCATTCTTCGTATGATGTCTTCATTGAATTCTTTAATTTTTCACCTAATGGTAGGTAAAGATCCTTCTAATATATAATCCTCTATTTGCATCTTCTATAGCTAGAAATTTTGGTTATTATACTTCTCAATCCTAAACCTGCCTTCTTCTACCATTGCTCCCACTCGAATCAATAAACCTTCCTATCAAGTCAACCTTGCTCTGATACCAGTTGTTAGGAATGTAAAATTATGAGCAATAAAAAATATGGAATTATTAACACAGAAAATAAAACACACAAGAGACACATGGAGAAAATAACCATGATTTATTATTCTAGCTAGAAAATCTCAAAGGGATACAACCTACAACAAATTTGATGTACTTCCTCTTCAATATCATAGTTACAATCTCTCTTACATCTCACATATATGATGTTGTACAACATCCTCTTATAAAATGAGGGTCACAATTTTAGAGCAACTCATTTAGGCTCCAAAATAAATAAATAAAAATACCATTTTTAGCAAATTATCTTTTCTATTGAAATTTACCATTTTTAGTAATTACTATTTTCAAAAAATTATTTTTCGTCAAAAAAATTCTATTTTTAGTAATTACTATTTTTGAAAAATTATGTTTTCGTCAAAAATTTCCATTTTTAGTATTACTATTTTCGAAAAATAAATTTTCATCAAACATTTTCATAGTAATTCATAGAAAAACTTAGATTGACATGCAATTTGACACACAACTACATAACACCCATATCCTTTCGTAGAGTGGGTTCAAACACATCTAGATCAGGGCCTCCATATTAGAATAAGGCTCCACAACAAATAGAATCTATCTAATGGAAAGGTTTGTGCATCCACAGACCTTGACCAACATTGAATGATCAGGGAGCTCATGAGAACTACAGTGGTCAATCTCTAGAAGAGGCTGATTCCTTCTAGTTTCATCTAACTATGACTAAATGCAGGGGAAAAAGAGTGCTAAAAGAGATGAAAAAAAAATCAAAGCCATAACTTATAGTGGTACAAATTAGACAACATCAAGATATAAGCAAGAACAAGCATCACAGATCTAAAAAATCAACTCCCTAATAGACTAGTTGTTTTACAATCAATTACAAAACATTAAATTTAAATATATTGTATCTTAATCAAACCATAAATTCCAAACAAGTGAATGAGTACAAAAAAAATCTAGAATTCATAAATAATGCCATAAACATTCAACATGCTTAAATTACAAATAAACAGTCATCAATACATACATGCTCTACAAATGAAATGAACCAGAGGCCATACAAAAATCAATTTATATTAAGATGCAAGTAATTTGTCTATACATATGAATTGTAAATGCCTAAGAGCTAACGTGTTTTCCTTTTACATTATAGTATTTATAGACATCTTACAATTCTCAAGCATTCAAAAATATCATTATCTTAGAAGTGGATTACTTCTATGGTAGATATTTTGCCAGCCCATTGGGTCACTTTGGAAGCATGCCTACTCCGATGATCTAAACGTGGTTGATTGACATGGCCTGGATCTATGTCATATTACATCGCGTATGGCTTGTTCGCTGCATTTGGTCCCTTGGTCTCTTATTTTTCTAGCTACCCTATCACTTGTATAGAAATATTTTATCATTAAGATCATATGACACAAGATCATGCCTAGCTAATGTAGTGGAAAAAAGACCCCATTCTTTTTGGAAGTGACTATGGAATCACGTGAACATCTACGAAAGATCTTTCTTTCACTTAGATAGTTTTTGACTGTACATCACCTTGCTATTGATTATATATCTAGACTGGATCTCTTCTATTGTGTTGGATCTTTAGAATCTCAATAGACCTTTATTGGGTGCAATTCTTATAGTACCTTTGGCATTAAACATGTCTTCTACTTCTACATGCATCAGGCCTTTGAGCATTGATCAAGTTTCAACTGGGTCTGAGCCTTCCAAAATTCTCTTAATGTTATTCCTTTTACATGCTCCTCTTGTTGGCTTATAGGCTATGGACCAGAACATTGAGAGCCTATAGATCTCCTATTTGGGATAAATGTTTCGGTGCTCCAGGAACTTCGTATTTTCTATTAGGTCTTTACGATGCTTTCGATCTCTAGTTGAACCTAATTATTTTGGGCTCTAGTGACTTAGCCATTCTCTTGATTGGGGATTCTAGGCACTGTTGGGATTTGGTTCAACTTAATAGTTTCGACCTTCTTAGCAACATTCCTTTCTTGGTGAAGGTTGATCTTTGGTGACCCAACTAGGTTCCAGCTAGGTGCAATTATTATGATCATCCCTAGACTTTTTCATTTTAATCTTTCATTTTTTTCTGATATCGGGATGTATTCTTGATACCTTATCGATCTTTGGTCATCATAGATACCTCAACACCTATGATACTTCACCCACTTCACCACGTTCAAATGTACTAGATATTCGACTTTTTGAGGGTGGTTGTGACCCGGGTGTAGATATTATGATAAAATATCGACTTAGCTATTTTCTTGATTCCATATTTATTAGCTTTCAAACAATAGATAGGAAATTATCATCACCTTGGGGTTATAATCAGGTATATGCCTTCTCATGTCTTGGAGAGATAGCCACTCTAGCTGGGACTTGTCCTTTGGTAGCAAGATTCATCATGTGCTTTCTAAATATTTTGTGAGGTGCCATAGTTATAGTGGCTATATACCTTAGTCAATTTACCTTAATCCTCTTTCGATTCCTCAATGGATAGCAATGAACTCAAGTTTCATAGCTATAACAACTTGATCCTTTATATTTTTCTTGGACTTTGATCAGACATAGATAATACAACAATTTCAAGGCTATCCTCCTTGTTACTTCTTTTCCCAACTTTACTTTTGATAGTGCATCTAGTTCTATTGGTAAAACATGTTGGTGATATCTGGTTTTATCTACAAAAGCAAACCTAATATCTAGCTACTAGCAGTTAGGTGTGGGTAGATGCAAAATATACCCACATCTAGTAGTCTTCTCATAGCATGATAATATTGATTTAAACTCCATGTCCTTGTTGATTGGATGAGGGATGACCCCAAAAAAATATCATAAACAAATTGGATATGAGATCTGAAGGGGCCTTTTCTTTGCAACCTAAATAGCTTTGATTTTTTTTCCAATTTTTCCTTTGATAGAGCTCTCCCTAATGCCTTTGTAAGAATAAAGAATAGATAAGGAGATAATGGATCATATTGATGGAGTCCACCAAATGATTTGAAGTATTCAATTAGAGAACCATTGATCAAATTTGAATATTTTGTAGTGCTATAACAATATTTAATTTATTCACACCAATTGTGATCGAAACCATACTTTTAAAGAATATCATGCAAAAAACTCTAGGAAAGCTATCATATACTTTGTTCATATCTAATTTTATAAGCATACTTGATTTTTTTATGAAGTGAAGAGAATTTATAACCTCCTTATACTATCAAAATTTTGTTTACCATGAACAAAACCACCTTATTTCTTTAAGATAACACAATCTAGAATGTCTTTCAATCTCATTGCTAAAATCAAAATTATATTTACTTTATTATCTATTAATATTTTTAAAATAATTTAATTAATTTATTATATTTAAATAAATAAATAATATTTATTCTTAATAATAACTAAAACATAAAATATAATTATTTATATATTTAAAACTAAATATATTTATTTTAAAAATTAGATATAAAAGGAAAATATAACTAGTAAAAAAATAAAAAACACAATCGTTTATAAAGAACCATGGGACTGGACAATCACTCTAGCATTGTGTATGGAGTTCAAAAAAAATAAAATACAATTATTTATTTAAAGAAATTTGAAAAATCAAATCATGTAATAGAAGTGAAATTGCCGCTATAAATGAGAGAACAAGATCGAATAGAAAATTTAGAAATGTTTGTTATTCGTCAAAAGTTTTTTTAATATAATTAATTTTTAAAATTTAAAAATATGGAAATTATATATATATGTGGTTGGGATAACGTGAGAATCCTACCTAATTGGTATATAGGGTTAAGAATTTATATCTTAGTTATGATACTTTGTAAATTCAAGAGCTAAAATTATCAAGTGAGGATTAACACACAACGATAGTGACGCTTACCAAGAAGAAGCTTATATTCAAACCTTTAAAACCAAGAGCTAAACTTATTAAGAGAGGATAAACACATAAAGATAGTGACGTTTACCAAGAAGAGACCTAGATTCAAACCTTTGACGCATGCATGTTTGAAAGGTAGTAGTCTGACCTACTCTATTGAGTGTGCACTAATTCAATGATGACTAAACTTATCAAGAAAGGATTAACACACAACTATACTCACCAAGAAGAAATACAAATTCAAACATCCACTAAGTGTACACCAGTCTAACACTAGTCCAATGATAATTAAACTTCTCAAGAAAGAAAGGATTAAGAATCATTTAAAAAAACCATGGGACTAGAACCATGGGACTGCACAATAACACTCTAGTATAAGTTTGTGTATGGAGTGTAAAAAAAATAAAATACAATTATTTATTTTAAAAAAATTAAAAAATCATGTAATAGAAGTGAAATTGCCGCTACAAATGAGAGAACAAGATCGAATAGAAAATTTAGAAATGTTTGTTATTCGCCAAAAGTTTTTTTTAAATATAATTAACTTTTAAAATTTGAAAATATGGAAATTATATATATGTGGTTGGGATAACGTGAGAATACTATATAATTGACGTATAGGGTTAAGCATTTAAATCTTAGCTATTACACTTTGTAAAGCTAAGAGCTAAACTTATTGAGAGAGGATTAACACACAATGATAGTGATGCTTACCAAGAAGAGACACATATTCAAACCTTTAAAACCAAAAGCTAAATTTGTCAAGAGACAATTAACACACAACGATAGCGACGTTTACCAAGAAGAGACATAGATTCAAACCTTTGAGGCATGCATGTTTGAAAGGTAGTAGTTTGACCTACTCTACTGAGTGTGCACTAGTTCAATGATGATTAAACTTATCAAGAAAGGATTAACACACAACGATAGTGATGCTTACCAAGAAGAGATCCAAATTCAAACCTCCACTGAGTGTGCACCAGTCCAATGATGACTAAACTTATCAAGAAAGGATTAACATACAACGATAGTGATGCTTACCAAGAAGAGACTTAGATTCAAACCTCCATTGAGTGTGCACCAGTCCAACACAAGAAAGGATTAATATACAATAATAGTAACACTTACTAAGAAGAGACCCAGATTCAAACCTTTGAGGCATGCATGTTTGAAAGGTAGTAGTTTGACCTACTCCAATGAGTGTGCATCAATCCGACAATGACTATATCAATCTCAAGTCACCGATGGTCCCCTCAGGTTGGTCAACAACAATGAAGTGTGCACCAATACAGTAATGACCATACCAATTACCAATCATAAACCACCGGTGGTCCCCTCACATTGGATCAATAACAATGGGTGGCATAGAGGTTATAAAAGACAACTCCAAGATTTGAACCTTTCTTAGTAGTAGAAAAGGAGTGTGATTGTAACAAATTCTTCTATATATATATATATAACACAATATCATACATCCACTTAAAAGTTTAATAATATTTTTATATATTAAACATTTAAACAAAATAAAATTGTATAAAATTGTTGTGAATTATAATTTTTTAAAATGAGATTATGAATTAATTTAATATTAAAGTTAAAGTCATTAGCTGAGTAAAATGGGTTTAACAATAAAAATTTTAAAATTTTGATGAAAACTCTTAAGACATTTCAATTAAATGTTATTAATATTTTGTAATTTTTTTAAATTTATATAGAAGCTTTTTCCACTATCTTTTAAGTATATACTCAAAGATATTTCAGAGGTTAGGAAATAAAACCACACTTTTAAAGGACCTAAAAAGTTTAGGAATAAAATGATACATCAAATTAACAAACACTCAACAAAAAATCAAACATTCTACCACCTCCACCTAAGCTCAAACATTCTACCACCTCCACCTTAAAAAACCTTAAGCTCCAATTGTTGACAATTTGCACGGCGCGAGTGGACTCGACCTAACGCCATCGGGGAGTCCGTTTATAGATTTCGTAGCTGCTGCGGCAATCCATTTTAGAATATTATGGAGGGTTAAAATTTTGGAATGCGTATTTGGTCTTTGGCATCGCACGCAATGTAAATATTCAAAATCACTCACGTCTAATGACCTCGATTCTAGACCTCGATCACTGATTTTATCCACCGACTTCGATTCAAATCAAGTAAAAGATTACTTAAAAATAAATAATTTTTAAATAAATATATTAAAGTCTGCTTCAACTTTTCGTCAACGATGTGAGCTATAAAGGACGCAGCGAGAGTTTGTTTGTTATTCCTGTTCAACAATGGGGGCGGCCTCGAAGTTGGGTTTCTTGGTTTTGGTACTTGGCCTCATTTTGCTTGCAAAAGGAAATGCCGTCGACACGGACACCATGGCCGTCGGTGATTTTCTGACGGGCACCCAGACTCTTACTTCCCGCAACGGCACCTTTAGCCTTGGCTTCTTCAACCTCAACGGCACCCGCAACTGGTACGTCGGCATCTGGTTCGCCCGCCTCCCGGACTACACCGCCGTCTGGATTGCCAACCGAGAAAACCCGCTCAAGAACAACTCCGGCACTTTGAATCTATCAGACGACGGCGGCCTCGTGCTGTCCTACGGGCAGGTGGTCATATGGTCCAGCAACGCGACCCAGAAGGCGTCCTCCGCGGTGCTCACGGACGCGGGCAATCTGGTCGTCCACGGGGCCGCGAATAAATCCGAGGTCATATGGCAGAGCTTCGACAACCCGGGAAACACGTGGCTGCCGGGTATGAAGCTCCATCGGCTGAGCTCGTGGAAAAGCCCCTGGGATCCGACCCCGGGGCTGTACAACTTCCAGATAGACCCGTCGGGCGCCAACCAGTTCGTGCTCATGTGGCGCAACACTAAAACCTACTGGGAAACCGGCGTCTGGAACGGCCATACCTTCAGCAAGGTCCCCGAAATGGCCCAAGACTACATACACGACGTCAGATTCTTCGATAACGGTACCGACAAGTACTTGACGTACTCCCTCAAGCCCTCGATGACGTACCTCTCCCGCTATGTCGTGACCGAATTCGGGAAAATCGAACTGTATGTTTGGTTGCCGGAGGCGAACAAGTGGGGCATGTTGTGGGCGCGACCGCGGGACCAGTGCCAGGTGTACGCGCTGTGCGGAGCATACGGTTCCTGCAACCAGAACAACGATCAATTTTGCAGCTGCCTTCTGGGCTTCAAGCCGAGAGACTACCGAGCGTGGGACTCCCAGGAGTGGTCCGACGGGTGCGTCCGGCTCACCGCCCTTGACTGCGGCGGCAATCGGACCAGCACCGACGGGTTCATGGAGCTCACGGGGAAGTCGACTTCTTCTGGGGGGGTCGACTACCCAGACGCCGCCTCCGCCGACGAGTGCAAGGCTGCCTGCCTCGACAGGTGCTCATGCAAGGCGTACGCCTACGCCACCAAGTGCCAGCTGTGGTTCGAGGACCTGCTCAACCTAGTGGACACGTCATCGAGGGCCATTCCTCTCTTCGTGCGCCTGGCCGCCGCGGACGTGCCGAATACGGGTGGGGGCAACAGCGTTAAGAAGACCGCCACCGTGGTTACGCTCATTTTGATCATCGAGGTGGTGTGAGTGTGTTGTGTACTTGTGTTACTTATCTCGGGTTACAAGTCTTATTAAGAATAAAAATACAATGATGGTGCGAGTGCGTTGTGTAGTTGTGACAGACTTATCTTTGGTTATAAGTTTTATTAAGAATAGTCATACAATGATCTCTTGTTTATATTGCTTTCTTAAATGTGTCTTGTTTTGTTTGGATGTTTTTGTTGTTAGAGTAGGTTTAGAGTTTTTTTGTTTGTGTTATTTTTGTTAATTTATATAAAAATACAAAAATATATTTATGTTGGGTTTGTTATGTGTAAGTGAACACTGCAAGGTTATTGTATCATGTTTGATCATGTAAACATTAAAGGTATAGTTTGAACTTTTTATAAGTCTAGTCCAAAGAATGTATAGTGTCGTACGGTTCTAGAAGATCAAGTTGATTCCATGATAGAAGCAATCTTCTTACTTTGTTGGGGTGGGTCGTGCAACTCATGGGACAATGTCATCGGGTCATTGGATAGTAATGGGTTCGAGTCAATGTTCAAGGGTATCTTGGTAGACAAAATTTAGGTGGTGATGATGAAGCATGAGGGATTGAGGTAGGGCGAGAAGCAATTCTACAGAGATAATAGTACCATCGAAACAATCCATCATGTGAACATCATGCACCTCCTAAACTTCTACTTTAACGGCTCCAGCCAACTCCTAGTCTAGGAAAATATTTGGGGGCATCTCTAACAAAATGATGAATCTCCAAATGTTGCATGCCTCTAATTTACCCCTTAAGGGGCATTGAAGTCTTCTAATATGAGTTAAGTTGTTAGTACATGCTAAAATATCACTTTCCAAAGATCTTCCTTTGGATTCAAGCTTCTCATTTACCCCTCTACCAGTACAAAAGTATTTTGCTAAAGGCAATGAGCAAATTACTCTAATCTTCTAGATCTTCACTCATGTTTGCTCTTGGAGGATTAGGACAATATGGGCCTCAAGCTTATCCATAAATCTAGTCCTCCAAATTTGGATCTACCTCGAGTTGGTGGAAGCATGTGTAGAAATGCACAACCACACAAGGAGGAGAATAAGGCCACCCCACCTCCTAGATTGAGATCTTTTCTCCTTTGATGATGGTTTTGGGGATAGTCATAATGCTTAGAGAGAGGTCTAATGCCAAAATTTATAAAGATCACATTGTTCTATTGCATGCAGTGGAAACATTTTTAAGGCACTCCTAGACGATTGACTATGCCAAGTACATCACAAATTAGATGGAAAATCAAATCAAAGGGTTCAAGGAGATGAAGTTAATAAATAGGTCCTATTTGGTTTAGTTGATCATATATCAAAAGAAAGACTGGTCCAACCTTACACCTACAACAAGTGGGAGTAAATGAATATCCCCTCACTGTAGTGGAGTGCATTGATGTACTTTACTAAGATGTTGATAAAATTTCTTACAACTTCGATGACAAAATGTATGAAGTTATCATGGAAATTATGAGGGGGAAGACCCCAACATTGTTAGATGAAATATAGGCAACTAATGAAGTCTCAAGAATGGCCTAATGGAGATTTTATCTAGAGATGACCTACTCTTTCATATGCATTTATGATTTTTTGGCCATGCCCTTCAAGTTGCCAACATTTATTCCCAACCATGTTCGATCTGGAGTATGTTAAGAAACAAGACCACATGGACTTGACATCCTTCAAATGGTAGAAGGAAACTACCTTCTACCCTAAAATTAAACTTATATCTACTTTATTTCTATTAAATTTTTTTAAATAATTTAATTAATTTATTATATTCAAATAAATAAATCGTATTTATTTTAATAATCACTAAAATTTAAAACTATAATTATATATATTTAAAATTAAATATAAAAATAAAATATGACTAATTAAAAAATTAAAAAACACAATCAATTATAAATAACTATGGGAGTGGACAGTAATACTCGTAGTAGAACTATGGGACTGGACAATAACACTCGTAGTATGTGTATGGAGTGTAACATTTAAAAAAAATACAATTTTTTATTTTAAAAAAATTGAAAAATCAAATCCTGTAATAGAAGTGAAATTGTCATTCAAGATCGAATAGAAAAATTAGAAAAAAAAAAATTTAATAAAAATATTACTGGCAAAAAGGTTTTTTCTTTTTAAATATAATTAATTTTTTTTTTTAAATATATGGAAATTGTATATAGAGTTAGGATAATGTGAGAAATTTTTGTAATTGACGTTTAAGGTTATTATTTTAGTTAAGACACCTGGTAAAGCCAAGAGTTAAACTTATGAAGAGAGGATTAACACACAACAATAGTGATTAAAGAGACCCAAATTCAAGGCATGTTTGAAAGGTAGTAGTCCGGCCTACTCCACTAAGTGTGCACCAGTCCAATGATGACTATACCAATTCCAATCCAATGATGACCACACCAATTCTAAGCCACCGGTGATCCCCCTAACATTGGGTTAACAATAATGAGGTGGCATAGGCGTTATAAGGGTTAGCCTTTAGGGTGAAGCATTTATATCTTAGCTATGAGAAATCCTAAAGCCAATAGTTAAACATATCAAGAGTAGATTAACATACAATAATAGTGACGCTTACCAAGAAGAGACCCTAGTTCAAACCTTTGAGGCATGCATGTTTGAAAGGTAGTAGTCTGACCTACTCCACTAAGTGTGCACCAGCCCAACAATGACCATACCAATTCCAAGCCACCGGTGGTCCTCCTAAGGTTGGGTCAACAACAATGAGGTGGCACAGGGGTTATAATGGGCAGCCTCGATATTTGAACCCACAGGTTGTCCCCTTAACGTTGGACCAACAACAATGACGGGGCATAAGGGTTATAAAGGGCAGCCTCAAGATTTGAATCCTATTTGCTAGTAGAAAATGATTGTGAATGTATCCGATTCTCATATATATATATATATATATATATATATATATATATATATATATATATATATATATATATATACTCGTCTCCTCACATACTCACTCTTGCAAAGGTGTAATAAATTTTTTATATATTAAACATTTAAAATAAAATAAAATGATTATCAATTATATTTATTTAAAAAAAATGAGATAATGAATTAATTTAATATCAAAGTTAAAGTCAATAGCTAAGTAAAATGGATTTAACAATAACCCAGGTGTTGTATAACCCAGGTGTTGTAGGTGAGTTGGAGAGGAGAGGGCAATCCTCCAAGGGAGGTCCTAGGTTCAAATCTCCACCTACCAAAAAGCTGAATTGGGTATCCAAAATCCAATTGATAATGTTGGTATGGGCAGGGTCGGGTGCGTCTCCAGGGTGACTTTGACGGTGTGGAACCCCTTGTTCGTGGTCTCTCAGACCAAACGACCCCACAAGAGATTTTTCGCCTTTTAAAAAAAAAAAATGAATTTAACAATAAAAAATTTAAAATTTAAAATTTTTGATGAAAAGTAAATTAAATGTTGTTAATATTTTACCTTAATTTAAATTATAACCAAGATATTTTTATATACCAATGTTTTTTCCACTATCTCATTTAAGCAGAGTATTTACTTGAGGGAATTTGAGAGGTTCGAAATTAAAACCGTAATTTAAGGTGATAAACATTCAAAAAAATTAATTAATCTACTACTTTGTTCTAAGGAAAACTTTTATGTGTTATAAACAAAGCTCCAATTATACCACCATTATTCTTGACAATTTGAACGGTGCGAGTGACTCGACCTAACACCATCGGGAAGTCCATTTTAGAGTACTATGGAGGGTTAAAATTTTGGAATGCGTATAAACATGACGGCTATCTGCGTTTGGTTTTTGGCATCGCACGCACTTTAAATATTAAAAATCACTGATGTCTAGTGACCTCGATATATTAAAAATCACTGATGTCTAGTGACCTCGATACGAGACCTCGATTAGTGATTTCGATTCAAATTACGAAAAAGATTACTTAATATATAAAATCTGCTACGACATTTCGTCAATGATGTCAGCTATAATGGAAGTAGAGAGAGTTTGTTTGTTAGGGCGGCCTCGAAGTTGGGTTTCTTGGTTTTGGTACATGGCCTGATTTTGCTTGCAAAAGGAAATGCCGTGGAGACGGACACCATGCCCGTTGGCAACTCTCTGACGGGCACTCAAAATCTTACTTCCCTCAACGGCACCCGCACCATTGCCTGATTTTGCTTGCAAAAAATTATACTTAAATTAATTGTACAATGCTGGAATAACATAAAGTAATTATAACCAAACTGTCTAGAATCTGAAATATGTCTATTACTAATAACTCATGAGAAGCTTCCTGAACTTATCCACAACATGCTCCTAAAACATGTATAGAAATTTTGAAAATTTTGAGTCTCCTAAAAAACCTCTACAGCTACTAAAACTCAAATATTATATTAAAAACATTAACATAAATTAATAATTCAAATATAATTTAAAAATAATAAAAATTATTATTTATTTTAATCAATATCTATATTGAATTTTAACTATCATTATCTATTTTTAATCATAAAATTTATGTTATATATAATTATATTTATATTAAATTTTAATTGATTATTATTATTATTATTATTTTAAAATGCTCCTGTTGTAACCCGTCTAGTAAAATACATGTCAAACATTATATCGACAATATTATTACTACCGTAACAAATTACCTTGAAATGTTCCTGTTGTTCCGATTTCTGGCATGGGTTCTTCCCATAGGTCAGATCATGTGGTTCGAGCTTACCTTGGAGTTGAAAATCCCTGGCACGCAGTCATGCTCAGCATGCAGCAACCGGAGGGTTTGAACCCGGGAATACTTCGACTCCATACAAGGGAAGATAGAAGAAGTCCCACGTGTAACGTTTGCGTTCCACAAACTCTGCAACTTGTGCCAAATGTTGCTGGCCTTCCATCTGCTACTCAACAACATTGATGACATTCAATAAACAAGATGTGTGGTAGGACGTCTCTGAGAGAAATAAGATTGCAAGTATTTAAGTATTTAGGTAGCGTCACTTTAACGTTATTTAAAAAAAATAGATTGATGTATTCTAAAGTTTGAGAGGTAGAGGTAGAGGTAGAGGTAGAGGTATGCGGCTACAATAGTTATATCTATCGGTTTCGTTGAGCTATTTTTTTTTTTTATATTATATTTTTAAAAATATATATATATTTTTTTATATGTTTAGTTTATTGTATTTTTTATAATAATTTTTAATAAATTTGATTATAAATATTATTTTAATATATATATTTTCAATTGGTTATGGGGATTGAAACGAACTCTATGTGTATTATATTATCATGAGATTGTAGTATTGTAACAAAGTTTGGCTATTATTCATGTATCACTTGGCAAGATTTAAACCTTAATTTCAAGGAATCTAACCAATTAAACTAATGCCACTTAATATTATTATTATAAAATAATAAAATTTATATTGCATATATTTATTAATTTATTGTATTTTTTATAATTAATTTAAGAATATATTACTATAAGAAAAGTTTCATATTTATTTATATTTAAATAACATTTAACTTACCCAAGGTGAGTTGGAGGTGAGAGGGCAATCCTGCAAGGAAGGTCCATGTTCGAATCTCCACCCTACCAAAAAGTTGAATTGGGTACCCAAAATCCAATTAATAATGTTGGTGCGGGCATGGATGAGTGCGACTCCTGGGTGACTTTAACGGTATAGGACAGGCGGCCCCCGCAAGGGGTTTTTCGCCACAAAAAAAACATTTAACTCAAAATAAATTAATGGTTTGTATAACCAATTAATTTTATTACAATGAATTTATATGCATTGATATATTTAAATTTCTTTGCATATGACTTTATGATAGATGGATTAGGTTGTTTGTGTGATGGTAAAGTCCCACAAAAAATCAAAGACCTTCAAGAACAACGAATGAAATGAGAGACTATCACGAATGGTAGATGGATAGATTGAAAGACTATAACTTTATGACAAATGGATTAATTAGGTTGTTTGTGTAATGGTAAAGTCCCACAAAAAAATCAAAGATCATCAAGAACAATAAATAATATGAGAGACTATTGCTAATAGTAGATGGATAAATTAAAAGACAATGAAAGACTATAACTTTATGACACATGGATTAGATTTTTTGTGTGATGGTAAAGTCCCATAAAAAAATCAAAGATCATCCAGAACAATGAATAAAATGAGAGACTATTGCTAACAGTAGATGGATAAATTAAAAGACAATGACTTTATTATAGATGGATTAGGTTGTTTGGGTGATGGTAAAGTCCCATACAATATCAAAGACGATCAAAAAAACCATGAATGAAATGAAATACTATTGCTAATGGTAGATGGATGGATTGAAAGACGATTAATAATAATAGATGGATGTTGCACCTGGGTGTAGTGCAAATTTTGTCTTCGGGATGTCCAAGGTTCAAACCACGAGCATGGACGAATGTGTGAGGAGGCAGGTGTGTGTGGTGGCTTTGTGTTAAATTCTCTATTGATAAGTATAGCTCTTGACTTTATAGGGGGTCATGGTTGGGAGGAGACTGTTCAACCCTGTGCGTAGGTCATAAAGGTTTCTCATAATAACCAAATAAAAATAATAATAGATTGATGTTAGTGTAATAGTATAGTGAAGAAGAAAAACCAAATAAAAATAATAATAATATATTGATGTTAGTGTAATAGTATAGTGAAGAAGGAAAACCAAAAAAAAACAATAGATTGATATTAGTGTAATAGTATAGTGAAGAAGGAAAACAAAAAAAAAAAACAATAGATTGATATTAATGTAAAAGTACACTGAAGAAGAAAAACCAAGGAGAATTAGATGATTTTGAAAGAAGACTTAGCATTCAAAGCAATCAATATGTCTTTACTAGAACTTATAAACCTCACACAAAATCAAAGAGTATTAAAATAAGTAGTAAAACAAGATTATAAATTTAATATCATGAGTTCAAGTTGTTAAAAACTTAAAATAAATAAATATTTTTAATTAAATATTATAAGTTCAAGTGATTAAAAACTTGAACTTTAAGATAAAAACCATATCCAAATCTTATTAAACAATATATACATAATTACCAAAATATTATTGTAATATAATCTCATGTGATGTGATGTGATGTGCCTGATTTTGCTTGCAAAAGAAAATGCCGTCGGCGACTTTCTGACGGGCACCCAGACTCTTACTTCCCGCAACGGCACCTTTAGCCTTGGCTTCTTCAACCTCCACGGCAACCGCAACTGGTACGCCCGCCTCCCGGACTACACAGGCGCCTGGATTACCAACAGAGAAAACCCGCTCAACAACAACTCCGGCACTTTGAATCTATCAGAGGACGTCCGACTTGTGCTGTCCTACGGGCGGGTGGTCATATGATCCAGCAACGCGACCCAAAGGCGTCCTTCGCGGTGCTCACGGACGCGGGCAATCTGGGGGCAGCGAATAAATCCGAGGTCATATGGCAGGCCTTCGACAACCCCGACAAGCCGGGAAACACGTGTCTGCCGGGGATGAAGATCAGCGCGAGTCAGTGGCTGAGCGCGTGAAAAAGCCCCTGGGATCCGACCCCGGGGCTGTACAACTTCCAGATGGACCCGTACGGCGCCAAAACTACCGGGATGGATTTTGCAGCTGCGTGCAGGGTTTCAAACCGAGAGACTACCGGGCGTGGGACTCGCAGGAGTGGTCCGACGGGTGCGTGCGGCACAGCGCCCTAGACTGCGGTGGCAATCGGACCAGCACTGACGGGTTCAAGGAGCTCACGGGGAAGTCAACTCCTTCTGGGGGATCGACTATCCGAACGCCGCCTCCGCCGACGGGTGCAAGGCTGCCTGCCTCGGCAGTTGCTCATGCACGGCGTACGCCTACGTCATCAAGTGCCAGCTGTGGTTCGAGGACCTGCTCAACCTAGTGGACACGTCATCGAGGGCCATTCCTCTCTTCGTGCGCCTCGCCGCGGCGGATGTGCCGAATACGGTGGTTACGCTCATTGTGATCATCGAGGGGATGTGAGTGTGTTGTGTACTCGTGTTACTTATCTTGGGTTATAAGTCTTATTAAGAATAGTAATACAATGATGTTGATGGTGAGTGTGTTGTGTACTTGTGCGGAATTATTTAGGTTATAAGTTTTATTAAGAATGGCAACACAAGCTTTTTATATTGGTTTAATAAAGATCAGATGGTATAGATTTGTTGGAAGTATTTCATGTGGTTTGAATTTTGCACTTGCATTTTGCATTTGATAGTTAAAAAAATAGTACAGATGTAATCAACTCCCCTATGTATCTTAAGAAAAAAGAACAGTAATACAATGATCTCTTGTTCATATTGTTTTTTTAAATGTGTCTTGTTTTATGTGGATGTTTTTGTTGTTAGAGTAGGTTTAGTGTTTGTGAGTTTGTTTTTGGCTAAATAAAAATAATATTAGTTCAAATTTAAGAACTAATATTATCTTTGTATTTTTTTGTCATTAGAGGTGGTGTCAACACAACCTAAAACCTACAAGGTTATGAATAACACAAGCTTATACTGAGAGGGGGGTGAACAATATAAGACCAAATTTCACTTTTCTTTCCTAAAAATTATTATTTAATATTATCAATGAAAATATTAATATTAGTAATCAAACCAATACGCAAATCATCACATACAATAGAGACACCAATTTAGCGTGGTTCACCCAATGTGGGCTGCTCCAAAAAGAAAATCTTTCTACTAAAATTTTCTCAACAAATATCTTGGGAATCAATTCCCTATTACAATGTTTATGGACCTCTATCTAAAGGAGACACCAAACCCTTATAATCTGATTTGTGGATCTCTATCCATAGAAGAACTCTTTACCCTTTTCTGTGGTTCATGGAACTTGATCCAAGAGCTCTCCATCTCCTCAACTGGTTCGTGGATTTTTCTCCATAGAAGAACTCTATCTTCCCAGTTGGTTCATGAATCACACTCCATAGGAGAACTCTTTCCCCTTTGCTCTAGTTTATGGAACTCTATTCATAGGAGAAATATTTCTCCTTGCTCTGGTTTGTGGATCTCTATCCACAAGATAACTCTTTCTCCTTGCTCTGGTTCGATGATCTTCTAGAAGACTTCTGCCTCCACTAATCTTGCTTGTAGATTTATCTCCATAGAAGACTTATGTCCTCATTGCCCTGGCTAATGGATCTCTATCCACTGGAGACTATTTTCCTCTACTTTATCACCTCCAAATCTTGCTCTCACCTCTGTCTCAAGTCTGCACCAAACTCTTCCCAAGTCTAGTACAAATTTGCTCTATCTCCGCTCACAAATCTGCTCACAAATCTACATTAACTTCTATCTCAAATCTATTCTCAAGCCTTAACAAAAAGCTCGATCAAATCACTAATCAACTCTGCTCAGATTTGCCCTAAGCCTTAACACAAAGCTTGAACAAATTTTTCAATAAATTCTACTTAGATCTGTCCCAAGCCTTAACATAAAGCTTGAACAAATCAATCAACCAATTATGTTTAGATCTACCCCAAGCCTTAACACAAAGTTAGAACAAATAAATCATGCTCTCAAGTCTTCACAAAGAATCGCTCAAATCTACCTTCAAGTCCTCTCAAGAACTTACTCAATCTACTCTCAAGTCTTCACCAAGACTTGCTCAAATCTACCTTTAAGTCCTCTTAAGAACTTGTTCAATATGCTCTCAATTCTTTACAAAGACTTACTCAAATCTACCTTCAAGTCCTCTCAAAAAGTTTCTCAATATGTTCTCAAGTCTTCACCAAGACTTGCTCAAATTTACCTTCAAGTCCTCTCAAGAACTTGTTGAATTCTGATCTCAAGCCTTCACAAAGACTTGCTCAATATTTCTCTAGCATATGCTCAAACTTTCTCTAACACATGCTCAAAAACTCATAAAATATGCTCAATCAATCTAAATTCTTCCTCATAATGCTATAAAATGCTTTGTCCAATCTTCAAAGTAATTCCTTTAACTTGAAGCAATTTAGACATATTCTATTTAGAATTATTTTAACCTTTGGAACATATAGAGAATGATGTACTCTATCAAAAACTCAATATGTTCTACTCAGTAATTAAGTCTATCACTTTCACAAATCTGATTTCTAATGTTTGCACATTCACTTTCAATATCACTCAAAACCAATGCTCAAGAATTTCACTCAATAATTCAACCAATGAAATATAACTTGCTCACAAACCCTAAACAAGTTTTTTCATACTTCTTCATACAATGAGAAGAATGTGGGTGTCAAACCCCAACTCAAATAATTCCCAATCTCTATCTCAAACATTCTTTAAACATTCAACCATGAAGCATATAAAACTCACTCAAATATTTCCAATAATTCTTATAAAATAATCCTTTTCACTCCACCTTATATTTCACAATGTTCATTCCAACAAACACTTCAAAAAAAAGATGATGTGCCTATACCTCTTTGTTTTTATGGAGATATATCTTCAAAACCTGCCTTATAACTAACCACCTTTCTATGTGCCACTTTTCAAGTTTAGTTATCAAATGCTTTCTCAATGAACTCTCTTCTCAAAAGATATTTTAACATATAGAATAATGAAATATCAAATCACTTTTACACCTTATTTTTCCTATATTTACAAAACCAATTCCATCAACAAAGTTGACCAATTACATCAGAAAAATAAATCACATACACCTTATATCTCCTAACTTTGTATTAATGCATTTCCAAAATAAAATCTCCACTTTTAATTTTTGTCGTAATGCATTAACAAAGAAATCAACCTTAATTTCTAACTAAAAAAGAAATCACCTTATACCTCCTTTTAATGCAAAAATAAAATTATTTTAAACCACCTTATAACTCCCTAGCACATACCTTAGCCACCATAGAACCTTAGGGTAAAATTAAATTTTAACCAAAAATTAATCCCCTTGCCACTTGCCGCTTACCACTGAGATTTGAACCCATGGTGCCCGCTAGACCCGCGCCTTAGCCTTGGCAAGGCTACCGCATGGGCTAGCCAAGCCACACGATTATAAAGCATATGATCTCCCTCTTAATGTCTATCATTGATGATAAAATAAAACACACACTTCTTCCAAAAACCTTTCTCTAAGCGAATCGAATGCAGGACTTTTCCCTTGCCACGCGCTATGCAAGCTCCACTTGCCAACTTGGCTGCCATGAAATATGAGTAGGGACTCTTCCTCACTTCCATTTGACCATCGAATTCCATGTGCAAAGCACCACGTGCTTGTCTTCTCCCTTTTGTGTCGCACGAGCTATTCGATTATTCGAAGGCTCTTCAAATTTCAACACAAAACATAGGCTAAAATTTAGCCTTATATATATATATATATATATATATATATTCCTCTCCTTTATTTTAGATGTCGACCCTCTTTTTGTAATTCGAATTTTGGTATTTCAAATTATTATATTTAATTATAATAATTTAAATCCTAAAGGATTTAAATATTTAAAACCTTTTGGGATTTTTCTTTTTAGGGATAACCTTGCCATAATTTATGAATATTTTAACCTTTGCCAAATTACCACCAAGGTAATTTATCGCCACCATTAATAAATATTTTAACCTTCACCAAGATAATTTATAAATCCTTTTTCAAATATTATGGAGAGGTATTCCTTTCTTCTTGTTGCCTTATACCTCATGTGCCATCAAGAGAAACATTCTCACAAATATTTCCATCAATTTAAGGCCTCTAACCTCTTAACATTAATCAACCTTTTTGACATTAATTCCATCAAATTGGGACATCAAACCTCTTGACATCAATGATAACAAAACATGCTCAAATTTCCAATAGGTTGAATCGTCACCATAACAATGTTTTCTTCATTGTGTAAATGGTTATAATAATAAGTAGATTGCAAATCTTAGTAATAAATAGTGGATTTAGAATCAATATTCCACTCTTAAGAATAAGGGAATACTAATAGGTAGAGTACACTATGACATTCAAGTTATAAGAATAAACTCCCTCCTTATCATAAGATATATCTAGAAGACTCTCATAAAGTTTGATGTTCTTAATTCAACATCAATTCCTTAAATACTAATAAGATATTTTTAAAAAATGTACCCTTCCTTTTATAGATGGTATAAGGAGGATTTTTGTTCATTGAATATGTTGACTTCTCATCCTTATAGATCTTTATTTTTGTTTCCTTGGCTTTGAAAGTATCTTTTCATGATCCTTTCCATAACATATATCACCATAATTCCTTAATGATGCCTAAAAATGAACATAAATGGAGAAAACCTCACCAAGGTTTTATTTTTTTATGTTCCTTCATAAATATAGAAAAATATTAACTACTAATCTAAGCATTTAAGATAGGGATAAAATATTATCAAGGACTATGTTGGTATGTTTTGGATATTTTTATATATCTACCTTTAAAACTCAATATAACTATATTTAAAGCCTTAAATCATACAATATAATCCTTAACATTACTACACATTGTCATTGTGAGAGTTAGAAGCTTTATCTTCAAGCAATTGATTTTTGTAGTGTTCACTTTTCCAATGAGATACCACAAATTATGTCACATTTTTATGGGATATATTTCATATTAACTATAAAATAATAAGTCTCCCTCAATTAAAAATGAAGAAACACAAAGAGTTTTTGTAATATCTTAAAGAGTTTTTTTATCTAACAATATATTTAGGAACGAATAGAATCAAAACATTACCAACAAAGAAAATTAAATCTCATATAGTCACGATACAATATGGAAATATATCCTTAGATACTAAACAATATCACTAGTGAGTAAAGAATCATCTCCAATTGATAATTAAATTGAAGGACACATGGGTTATAAATATCCAAATTACAAGTTATCCTAGTTCAAAGTTAAAGAATCAATCTTAAGGTTAATATTACAATATCACAATAATATCACAAGTAAAAGTTGTATAATGGCTCATAGAGAAATACATAAGCAATTATAATACAAGGTTGGCCATGGATTCAAGTGAATATTGACACCACATATTTCAAATCCCCTTAAGCTAAATAGAGGGCATAAAGAGAGACCCTTATCAATCATCCTCCTTAAGTAACTCTCTCCTTCTCCATGATGCTCTTACAAAAAGGTCACCTCTGACACAACCTTGGTCAAAATATCTATTGAAGGCACATAGACTAGATCAAGCATCCCACCAACATGAAGATAATGGACATCGTGCATCTATACCTCTATGTGCTTTATTTATCGATAAAAACCAAGATTGCAAACAATATTGATAAAATTGTAATTACCATCCATAAAAGATGTTTGCCAATATCATTGTAAGAAAAATACTCAACATTCATAAAGGACTAAGGTATGGTGGACTGCTAATGACAACACTAAGATAAAACATAATGTTAATACTAGAATACAATTTATCAAAATTACTTGTCTAATTTGTATTAAAAAATCTCATCAACATAGAAGACCCAACTAAATAATAAATACCCATATAATAAGTACATCTAATATATTATAAAATTTGCTTAGTCACTTTCTAAGGACTCTTATGAGATATACAATAACTAAATCATAATATTTTGATCAACATCTAAATTCAGTAGTATAAGAAATAAAGCAATATAAAAATTAAAACCAAACTAAATTGTAAGGGAAAAAAAAAGTCATTTTGAAAGCCATTACATGATGAAAAAACCATACTAAGTGTATGCGAAACGAAGTTGGCTTTCTATCTCTTTTATTATTATTTCTTACAGTTATACAAAAAAGTAGCGAACACCAACGGCGAACATTGTCTTATTCACAGAGAAGAAGAAAAACATAATGATTTCCACATATCATTGACAAATAGGTTCGAATTAAAATTTAAAATAAGTACGATAGTTTAATTTGATATGTTGTATATATAAGAAGGGAATGACCCTCTATTTTTATAAGAAATAAATATTAATTAAAATAATTTATAAAAAAAACCGTAATTGAAAGTAGAGTTGTTTTAATTGAAAAAAGCTTAAAAAATAATGGTTTATGGAAAGTTTTGAAGTGATGAAGATTCACTATTATAATTACTAAGAATAAGATTCTTAAAAATGATATAGTAATTTTTAAAAATAAAAAAATTAATTTATAAATTTTAAAATAATATTAATTAAAAAATAAAATAAAAATAAGTTAAAAATAAATTAATTTAAATTATATAACAATATTTTAGAAAACTTTTTCAATTTAAAATACAAATACAAAATAGTAAATGTGGTTCAATAGTTTATAGAGGGTTAAGATTATATTTGAGGAAATGATATTAAAAAAAAAAATGTTGTCCAATGCTATAACAAGACGTACATTCACACCATTGATGACAGCTACCAACGTTGATGGAATTAAGTGTAATGCTTACGTTTCTACAAATCCTGCAACTGGCTGACCTTCCATCTGGTACTGAACAAGACGTACATTGACAACATTGATAGCATTGGACAAACAAGGTTTGTGGAAAGACTCTCTTTGAACCATTTCGGTAGGGCGTCTTTAACACGTTTATGGCAGAAATAAATTGACCTAATAAAATTTACAGGTGCAGTATTTGAGGAGGGACGTTTCTCTCAGTTGAAAGAGAAGTGTGCCCTGCCACTAATACAATAGTTACATCTTACCAGTTTCATTGACGTAAATTATTATTTTTATTTTAGATTAGGCTTTTAAAAATATTTTGGTATTATATTTATAGTTTTATATTTAAAAAAATAATAATTATAATAATTATTAATAAATTTGATTTTAAATGTTATTTATATTTATAATTATATTGTTTATTTTTGGGGCGGGCCCCCTGCCGGGGGGGACAAGCGCGGGCCGGGGGGGCCCGCCCTCCTGTGGGGGACCCTGGCCCCGGACCTAATTATATTGTTTATATTTAATAATATTTTAAAAATAATTTTAAAATATATCACTATCATAAAAGTTTCATGGATACTGAAACAATTATGAAGATGAGTATAATTCTCAAATGAATTTTGATTAAGGAATATTTTCGAACAGTATATTAAAGGTAAATTTTCTATTAAGCTATATTACAATTTGCAGTTGTTGTATGATTTTCCTGTTTACTGATGGAATTTTTTGGAAAGTGAAAGTTTCATGGATGTGGCATACGTGATATCTGTACAAGGATTGAAAGTAAGCAGAAAGTTTTTTGGGAGAATATTTTGGAAAGTTGACCGAATTTTTTTTTTTTTTGAGACTCATGTTTTTTTGGTATGACTTGTAAATCATAGAAAATTTCATAAGGTTGTTTGAATGAGAAAATTAGAAAAACCTTTCATTTTGTGATTATAAAAGAGAGTTGCATGTATGTAACATAGCATTGAAGAATTTCTCTGAATAAATATATATTTAGTGAGTTCTCCTTTTATTTGTTGTTTATATTTATGCTTGCACTTTTTATTTTGTGTTTGTTTTAGCATATGCTCTATTTTTCTTTTCATGGTATGAGAGCACTATAGTAGAAGAGAGATAATTGTATATGCTTTGGTAGTGAATCGTGGTCTCCCTCTTTGCAACATTGGTTGTTGTGTCTTTATTTTGGAGTGTTCCTAAGGGTTGGTGCATTGTTTCATAGTTTGAGTGGGAGAAGAGGACGATTTGTAAAAAATGAGAAGTAAACGGAGATTGAGAAGTTAAATAGATCAAAATTCACTTTGTGGAAGATTAAAATGGATTTACTGGTGGAAAGAGACTTGTGGGTTGCAGTCATTGGAAATCCCACTAGGATGGCACAAGAGGAGTTTAATAATTTGGATAGAAAAACAATGACCCTTATTAGATTGAGTTTAGTAGACTCTGTGATATAAATGTGATAGGAACACAATCTTCTCAAGATATGTGGAAAAAATTGGAGATCATCTATACTTCCAAGTCAATAGTGAACAAGTTAATGTTGAGGAAGAAGCTGAAAAATCTTAAGATGAAGAAGAATGGTAAGTTCTTAGACCACTTGAATGATTTTAATATGCTAATGAAGCAACTAAACTCCATTGGTGATAAATGAAGTTATGAAGATCAATGTCTAGCATTATTGATCGGCATATCGAACTCATGAGAGAATCTTATTACTATCATAAATGTTGCTTCTAACAAGTTGTAAATTGAGTTAGTGGTCACCCAATCATTGAATGAAGAAACAAGAATGATATCTATTGGTGAAGCATCCGCTTTAGAGGCCTACTTAGCATGTGGATGCTCAAACGAAATAGGAGAACGTAGATCTAGTGGGAGAAGCAATTCTATAGGTAGAGGCAGAATGCCTAGCATAGGAAATAAATATTTTAGTAGTGTGGAATGATACTATTATCACAAAAATGGATATATCAAGTTTCATTGTCCCTTGTTAAAGAAGAAGAATGAAAAAGTAACATAATAAGAGACAACTAATAAATTTGTAGATGAATACTCCTCCATGTTTATGGCTTCTTCTTGTTTGTCAATTTAAGTATGTTCTAAAGACTAGATTATAGATTCAAGAGCATATTTCAACATGACACCACACCATGAGTGGTTTATCAATTATAAAAATATAAATGATGTAAAAGTTTATGTAGGGGATAATGTATTTTATGATGTAGAAGGAGAAGGTACAATTCTTGTAAAGGATTTCTATGGAAAAGTCAAGTATTTGCAAAAAGTTGGATATATCCCTCAGTGAGAATAAATCTTCTCTCAATTGGACACCTAGCTAAAAAAGGAGTAAAAATTACCTTCTCAAATGAAGGATGCAAGCTCATGAGAGGTGCACAAGTGCTTGCAAAAGAAAATAATAAAGACACTTTGTTTAAATTGGATGTCAACCCTTGTGAGAAAATCCATTGCAATATTTCCTTTGTAAAAGAAGCTAATGCAACTGAGAAAAATGATGAAGCAAATGTTGGAGATTGTCTTCTTTGGAACAAAAGACTTGGCCATTTGGGAGAAACCAACTTGAAGTAGTTGGTCAACAAAGATATGACGCATGGCACTAAGGATATGAGCTCCAACACTCTTAGCTTTTGTGAATCATGTGTGATGGGTAAAAAAAAAGGTAAGCTTCTCTTATCACCCACATAGAGCTAAATCTACTTTGAATCTTGTTCATTCAAACATTTGTGGTCCTATGGATACTCCATCTATTGGTGGTGCATTGTATTTTACCACTTTTATTGATGATCATAGCAAAAAAGTATGGGTTGTATTTTTGAATAAAAAGAGTGACATCCTCGATCATTTAAAAGGGTTTGTTGCTAATGTAGAAATGCAGAAAAGCAAGAAACTTAAGATATTTCATAGTGATAATGGAGGAGAATGTTGTTCTATTGAATTTGAAGAGTTTTGCATACGAAAAGGTATCTCTAGATAAAATACTACACCTTATTCTCCTCAGTAGAATGGAGTAGCAAAGAGAATATAGAACATTGTTGGAGAAGATGAGGAGCATGTTTTCAGATGTAAAGCTCAGTAAAGGGTTTTTGGCTGAAGCAATTTCAACTACGGCTATTTGGTTAATTTATCACTATACACTACTTTGAATTACAAGGCACTAGAAGAGGTTTGGAGTGGGATAAAACCATCAATACTTCACTTGAGGGTTTTTGGTTGTGAGGTATTTATGCACATTCCTACAGAAAAGAAGAAAAAGTTCAATGAAAAATCTAATAAATGCATTCTTGTTGGTTAAGGAGAATTTTTTGGAACAAAAGAATATAAATTATGAATTTTGTATGAACACAAAAGTATTTTCATCATAGATGTGATTTTTAAAGAAATTAAGGCAACCAAATCTATTCAACAATAAGAATTACAACAATAGTTGAAAGATATAATATGCATGAATGCACTATGATAGGTCAACCTTCAAGTGAAGCCATGAGAGAGTATTGGAAGAAGACCATGAAGGAAGAAATAAATTCAATGACTAATAACTATGCATGGGGTTTAGTTCAACAACTTGTTGGAAGAAATATATTAGGAAACAAATGGTTGTTTAGAAAGAAGTTAAGGCCTGATGGATATAAGGAAAGATACAAGGCTAGGTTGGTTACAAAAGGGTTCTCTCAGATCCCAAGTATTGTTTTTCATAAAATTTATTCTCTCATTGTGAATTTATGTTCTATCATACTTTTTATTGCATATGTTGCTACTTTTGATTTAGAGGTTGAACAAATGGATGTAAAGATTGCATTCTTGCATGGATATTTGAAGGAGGAAATATAGAAGCAATAGTCTAAATGTTTTGAAATAAGAGGTGTAGGTGTTGTCTGTAGGATGAATAAATCCCTCTATGGATTGAAGTAGTCTCCTAGAGAATAGTACCAAAATTTTGATAGTTACATGTTGTAGATTGTTTTTTCATAACCCTATAGATCCTTGTGTGTATTTCAAAACAAAACTAAAAGCTTTGTAATTTTTGTTTTGTATGTTGGAAATAATAAGCAATTGATTTTAAAAACTAAGAATTTGTTGTCAAAGAAATTTGATATGAAGGACTTGGGTCAAACACATAATTACTTAGGCATTGATATTGTCAAAGATCACAAGACTAGATAATTATGGCTTTCTCAAAAGAATTACATTAACCATATTTTAAAAGAGTTTGGAATGCAATATAGTAAACTTGTCAAAATGCCTATGCATATTGAAGTTAAATTGTTTACAAAAATGTTTCAAACTACAACTAAAGAAAAGGAGAGGATAAAAATTCCATATGAAAAGGTTGTGGGCTCACTGATATATGCAATGGTATGTACTAGGTCTGATATTTCTCATGTTGTTGGTATGGTCAATAGATATATGTCTAATCCTAGATAGGAACATTAGGCTGCTGTAAAAATAATTTTAGATATGTACAAGATACTAAAGATCATATTTTGTGTTATTAGCCTAAGAAGAATGAAGAGTTTTGTTTGTAGGGATATGTAGACACAAATTGGGTAGGTGACTTGGACAAAAAAAAGTTAATAGCAGGATATGTCTTCACTTTGTATGGTGGTGTGGTGAGCTGGAGGAGTGAAAAGCAAACTGTTGTAGCTTTGTCAAGTGCTGAAGCTGAATATACCGTTGCAATTGATGCTACAAAAGACATTGTTTTATTGATGATGTTATGGAAAGGTTTAATTTTTGAACCAAGAATATGTTGGAATAAAATATGATAGCCAAAGTTCAATAGCTCTTGAATGTTCTTCATAATTCAATGAAAAACAAAAAATATTGTAGTGAAATATCATTTTGTGTGTGATATGGTGGAGAGTGGAATGATCAACCTAATCAAATGTACAACTCAAGAGAATGTAGGAAATGCACTTACTAAGGTTGTCATAGCTCAAAAGCACCAATTTTACAACAATGAGATTGATATAAAAGAATGCAAAAAAATCTTCCACCATGTGGGAGTTTGTTACAATGTGTAGGTGTTGCATGATTTTCCTATTTAATGATGGAATCTTCTAGAAAGTTCACAAAAACCCCTTTTTTGGAGAATCTTCTGGAAATTTTATGGAAACCCCTTTTTGGAGACTATATTTTTTGTATGACCTGGAAGATTTCGGAAGACTAGTAAACCCTAGAAAATTCTAGAAGGTTGTTTGGGTGGGAAAATTAGAAAACCCTCTCATTTTATGATTATAAAAGAGAGTTGCATGTATGTAATATAGCATTGGAGAGTTTCTATGAATAAATATATGTTTATTGAGTCCTTTTATCTATTGTTTATATTTATGATTGTAGTTTTTATTATGTGTTTGGTATAGAATATGCTCTATTTTTCTTACCATGAAAAGAAAAATAGAGCATATGCTAAAAAAAACATAGAATAAAAATTGCAAGTAGAAATATGAACATAAAATAAAAGGACTCAATAAACATATATTTATCTAGAGGAACTCTCCAATGCTATGTTACATACATGCAACTCTATTTTATAATCACAAAATGGGAGGGTTTTCTAATTTTCCCACCCAAACAACCTTCTAGAATTTTATAGGGTTTACTAGACTTCTGTAATCTTCCAGGTCATACAAAAAAACATAAATTATCGAAAATAAAGGGGTTTTCATGAACTTTCTAGAATATTTCATCATTAAACAAGAAAATCATGCAACACCTGCACATTGTAACAAACTCCCACTTGATGTAGGATTTTTTTGCAATATTTTATCCCAATCTCATTGCTACAAAATTGGTTCTTCTGAGTTGTGACAACCTTAGTAAGTGTATCTATTACATTCTCTTGATTTTTGTATTTGATCAGGTTTCATATCATGCACAAAATGATATTTCACTACAATGGGTTTTGTCCTTTCATGGAATGATGAAGACTATTCAAGTGCTATTGCACTTTGGTTGTCACATTTTATTTTGACATGTTCTTGGTTCAAATGTAAACCTTTTCATAGCCTCATCGACCAAACAATTTCTTTTGCAGCATCACTTGTAGTGATATATTCAAATTTAGTACTTTACAAAGCTACAATAGTTTACTTTTTACTCCTCCAGCTCACTGCACCACCATACAAAGTGAAGACATATCCTCTTATTGACTTACGGTTGTCCAAGTCACATGTCTAATCTATATCTACATGTACTTGCAAATAAAATTCTCCTATTTTCTTGGGTTGATAACACAAAACATGATATTTAGTACCTTGTAAATATCTAAAAATTAGTTTTACGACAGTCCAATGTTCCTTTCTAGGATTAGACATATATCTGTTGAACATACCAACAACATAAGTAATATCAAACCTCATACATACCATTGCATACATCAGTAATCCCACAACCTATGCTTGTAGAATTTTCTTCATCCTTTCCTTTTATTCAGTTGTAGTTGGACACATTTTTGTAGATAATTTAACTCCAAGTTGCATAGGATTTTTGTCATGTTTATTATCCTACATTCCAAATTATTTCAAAATATGGTTAATGTAGTCATTTTTAGAAAGCCATAATTGCCTGCTCTTATGATCTCTAACAATATCAATACCCAAGCAATGGCATGCCTAACCCAAGTCCTTCATATCAAAATTATTTGATAATAACTCCTTAGATTTTGAAATCAATTGCTTATTATTTTCAATCAAGAGGATGTCATCCACATACAAAACCAAAATTACAAAGCTTTTATTTTTTATTTTGTAATACACACATGGATCTGTAGAGTTATGAAAAAAATTAATATGCAACACAACTATTAAAATTTGGTACCATTCTCTAGGAGACTGCTTCAATCCATAGAGGGATTTTTCAACCTACAAACAACACCTACACCTCCTACTTCAAAACATTTAGGTTGTTGCATGTATATTTCCTCCTTCAAATATCCATGCATGAATGTAGTTTTTACATCCATTTGTTCAACTTCTAAATCAAAAGTAGCAGCATGTGTAAGAAAAATTCGAATGGAAGATAGCTTCATAGTGGGAGCATAAGTTTGATGAAAATTGATACCTAGGATCTAAGAGAACCTTTTTGCAACCAACATGGCCTTGTATCTTTCCACAAACCCATAAGGCCTTAACTTCTTTTTGAACACCCATTTGTTGCCTACTATGTTTGTCCCAATACGTTGCTAAACTAAATCCCTTGCATATTTCTTCTTAATTGAATCCATTTCAACCTACATGACCTTATTATAATGATATTTATCTAGACTATTCATGACATATTCAAATGTGAGAGGATCATCACAAGAAACTGTAAATCCATAGAAATAATCTTGAAATCTATTAGGAAGATGTATCTCCCTTCTAGTTCTTCTAGACTACTCCACTTATTCTTGGACCTCTTCTATGCAATATGGATAATTAAGCTACAAAATTTGTTGATCCTCTTGATGCACCTCTTCAGGTACATGAAAAGCTCAATCTTCACCAGGTCTTTGTAGGCTATAAACTCTATTTTAAATATTAAGAGATATTGTTTCTTGAGGCTAATAGGGTTGATCATGTGCTTCACTTGAAGGATGACCTGACATAGTGTATCCATGCACACTAACCTTATCTTTAAATTATTATTTTAATTCATGTTGTTGAATATCTCCATCCATCTTAATTTATTTGAAAATCACATCTCTATTGAAAACACTTCTATATTCATCTAGAATCCATAATTTATATACTTTTTGTTTCAAAAACTTCTCCATAACCAACAAGAATGCATTTTTTAGATTTTTCATCGAACATTTTCCTCTTTTTAGTAGGAATGTGCATAAAGGCCTTACAATAAAAAACATCAGGTGAGATATAGATTGTTTTCTCCCCGCTCCAAGCCTCTTTAGGTGTCTTGTCATTCAAAGTAGTGTGTGGTGATAAATTAACAAAATAGCTGGTAATTGAAATTACTACAGCCAAAAACCCTTTACTGAGCTTTACATATGATAACATTCTCCTCATATTCTCAAGCACTATTCTATTTATTCTCTTTGCTACCCCATTTTGTTGAGGAGAATAAGCTGTAGTATTTTTTCTACATATGCCTTTCTTCCTATAAAATTTTTCAAATTTAGTAGAACAATATTCTCCTCCATTTTCACTATGTAATATCTTAAGTTGTATACTTGTTTGCCTTTCTACATTTGCAACAAACCTTTTAAAATGATCAAACATGAGTATACTTATCAGATAAAATTTTATTAAAGAATATCTCCTCAATATAGAGGGAACCGCTTATTAAAGGTAAACCTTCTATTAAGCTATGAGTAATTGTGGTTTGTGTTAAAATTCTTAAACTTATGATCATTACTTTATTTTTCATTAGTAATTATAATTGTTAAATTAGTTATATTATATAATATTTTAAGATAAAAAATTAATAAACATATTATAATGATAATTGTTAAATTAATGTTTATGTAAAAAGAGACGTGTTTTTAACTTATTTTAAAATAGAAAGAGCTGTTTTTAATAAGAGCTAGTAAAATAGATGTGTTACCTGTTAGATTGTGATACACATGTAATGGGAGATAGAAATCACAAGATGCAAAATAATATGAAAGAAAGAAAATCTACGAGATGACTAAAAATATGCTATAAATTAAAATTATGGAAATGAATACAAAGTAGCTATGGAGGAAATGAACACTCCACGATCAAAGCTACTGATCAACAAATGATATCTGAGCTTATCACTCACACACACTATCACACACTCTCTATATATCTATCTATATATATGACCCTTTATATATGAAGATAGGTTCCTTGGCCAACACTCTACCTAGCTGTGCAAGGGATATCTTGCACATATACAACTTGCAAATTGATACTTGTGCATTTATTACATTGCATGAATTAACTAGATAAATTTTCCCTAAAGTAATCTAATATCCTAAGTATGTACCAATAAAGGTGCATTTACGTGACCCAAGTGATGTAATATAATCTATTTCTAACATCCCCCTATATTACATTATTTGGGTATTGAATAATTTAGTCTTCAATGTGGATCTTCTTCCATATGATAGCTTTGAATTGGTTTCTTCAGTAGTTGCTTCAGCCTTTAGATGATGCAAATAGGTTGAAGTTGTAGGTTCTTCTTTCGATTGACCTTGCACTATATTCCTCCTTCATTAGATTCATCATCTTATTCTTCTTTAGCTTTCCCTTTGAATGTAATATCTATGATTTCATAGGTGGTTGTGCTACTACTTGGTTTATTTAGAGAAGGTTATCCTTTCTTGTCTTCAATATATACAGAAGCTTCTAAAAAACCACTTAGGGCATCATGATAAGATCTTGAGTTAGTAGAACTTGAAGTGCCAATGCTACATGAGGATTGAAAGAGATTTTCTCGATATGACTCATTAATTTTTACCTTCTTTTTGAGTAGTTCTATCAATCCTTTTTGTTCTACATTTTTATTCATGTAGTGTTTATATGTGAGCAATGCCGTATATAATATGCTCACAAGTTCTAAGAAAAGTGTAATATCAAATTTTCCATTATCAATAGCTTCATTAAGATGGGCTTGAAGATATCATTCCATAGTATCAAAATTATCTTCTAAGTCTTCACTATGGATTACTTTTGAAGTTACATCTAACATTCTTTTAGAATTCATGAGTAGATTCATGATCCCAAGTTTTATGGCATTGCCTTTTTCCTTACTGAAGTAATTATCCTTATTGATGTTTGTAGTATTTTGGGAAGTAAACATCCTTATGGCTCCCTATTAGGATATATGATCCCTAATTGAAGTATATAAACTTTATTTGATAAAACATTTATTAATCCTTAGTTTTTATAGCCTTCCTTATGTATCCCTACTAATGAGAGTATATACTCTTAAGGAATTTTAGGTTTTATAGAAAGCTTATATTTGGATAATGGATTTGCAACTTGATAATATTTTATAAATGCTGATATTACCAAGCTTTGTAGAATGCCTTATGAATCCATAGTATGTTATAGATAAGATATAGTTATTTTGTAAATTGTAGTTCAATTTTGGTTGATTTTGTAAAGTATTTGTAAATACCAAAATCAACTTCTATTATCCTTTATTGTTCATATTGAACTAAGAAATTTTTCCAAATTTTAAGAGGTTTTAATGTTGGATTTATTTGGTCTCTTTTTGAGAAATTTTGAGACAATAACACTATAAATTTCCAACCTTTGAAATGCTTTGATAAACCTCTCTTTTTAATATCCCTTTAGGATTTAATTTAAGTGTATCAAATTTCCAATAAATTAATTTGATTTAACAACCCTTATAAATCCCTAATTTTGGAAAACTTAGAATGCAATAATATTTGCAAATACTTAAGATCAATTTCCAGTAGAAACCCTTATTACTCCTAAGATTAATTTTGTAAATATTATATTAATTTGATAAATAATTCCCTTTGAGGTATGGATTTCAATATGATTAAATTCCTCTAATTTTAACCTTATTTGTCCTAAGAAATGAAAGCACATAAAAATTGGAATAAACATTACCTTATATCAAGCAATAATTGGTGTTGATTTCATATGTGCAAGGGCTGCAATATTTATGTCACTGATTTGACTATACCCTCCAATAGAATTGCTTCAAAATTTCCTTGTATTTAATGTTCTAAATATGGTATCCTTTAGTCTCTACCTTTGAACTTGATTGACTAGAGCATTAAAGGCTCTACCACCTTCCTTACATGTTGCAACTCGGCTCTATACATGCAGACCCTAAAGTGTTGAATTTAGAGATGTAGATGGTGTTTGAATTCTTGGTTGTTTATGCCCTTAAAATGGAGGAGAATCTTGTATTAAGTGCCAAGTGGCACATCCATTTTCTTCTTGAGCACTTGATGAGTATAAGGAACTAAAAAATTCTCATTTCTTTCTTTAAGTAATGTATGGACATTACGTTCTTTAGTAGAGTGCTTGGTCTCTTTATGGAAAAATGTATCTCATACACTCAATGCACCACCTTATTTCTTATAACTCCTTTCTTGATGAACATGAGTGCTCACGTGAGGAGCATTAGGGTTTTACATAAAGTAATAAATTTCACTTTATCCTTATGCATGGACATCTTCTCTACCACTACTTCAATGGACCCGTTGGAGGTTCTTTAACCCTGTAAAATTTCCAAATTCTCTTTCATTCAATTGCAATGTTTTTAGTTGGGATGTGAAGCAATGATTTGGAGGCTTGAGCACCAATTTTTAGCAATACAGATGTGGAGTTTGAAACACTCCAATGATGCTTTAATCTTCTTCTGTTCTCACCTATTATACATCCTCATTTTATAGATAATGTTGCTCTTGAATAAAGTTATTTCTCTCTTTGCTTTGCTCCTTGTATTTTGTAGGTTCGACTATCCAAGATGTGAGGAGAATGACCCCTTAGAGTGGCTCATTTTGCTATCATTGGATAGATGCTAGCATTCGGTCACCTTTGACTAGTTTTCTAGAAAATATTGTGCCTTTGAGGCACCTTCAAATATACCTTCTTTCCTTGTATAAACCATATTAGGATAGTCCAACGTAATATAATGTATTTATATATAAAATATCCTTTATTCCACCTCCTTTTTCACTCCTTTTAGGTCTAAATTTTTTATTTTGTGGCAGAATTTTGAATGCAATGTAGGTATTTTGAGGTTATCTCTTTGATTAGATACCTTCCCGTTTTTGATTGGATATTTTACAAATAAACCTAAGCTTGTAACCACTTTATAGAAGCTCTTTTTGTTTCTTGCATATTCCTACACTATTTCCTAGAAACCTAATTGTGCTTTGAATTTTAGACTCACCACGTCTTAATTTGAGGCTTTTTTTTTTTTTTATCTTTGGTGACTAATTTCTTCTCCAATTCTTGGAGGATTGAGCTGATTTGGTGGCTTCTCTTGGTAATTAATGTTGTATATGTTTGTGCATTGACAATTTCCTTAGGCACTTTGACAAAATTCTGATTTTGTGCCCTTCTCACGAACACAAACAATAATATTTTTGAGAGAGATTGAATAGTGCAAATAAATCTAATCATATTTCACTTTTAATGCACTAATAATTTCACCTTATAACTTGAATAAACTCTCAAAATAATGCACTTAATGAATTTACTACAAATAATCAAGAATAATAAGAAATGAATCTTCAAGAATTATTCTGCAATTTCCTTATAAGCAATGTAGTAGTAGCTAGTCTTATTTTGCTTTCTAATGTAGATGATAGATAGTTGTAATTCTAAAATCTAATAAAATCCTAATGTACAAATTAACCTTAACAAAAAACATTTCTCTTTTTGCACTTTTGGAGACTGTAATTCAATTCTCCTTTTTGCAACTTTAATCCAATTAATGAATCTACTTGCACCAATAGTTTCTTACATTTTTTTTGAAAGATTTTGTAGCTCTTTTACCACTTTTGTAGAGGATGTAGACATTGGTATCTAATATCAACAATTTGTTTCCTTGAGTAAAGATCTTGCAGTTCTTTGTAGGCTATCCTTAATAGCTTTTTCTTCACCAAAATATGGTCTTGAACTTTCTTTCACGAGTCTAGGATTTTGGTGGCTTTTTCTCCTCTTGTAGTATCCTCATTTTGCTATATATTTGAATAAGTCTTTATTTATAAAGTGGTGCCTTATTACTATGAGAGGCAATCTCCAAATCTCCTAGATTTGGTAGGCTTCTTCTATGTGAATCTTTCTTCAATCTTCTTGTTGATTTCTGACTTCAAACATGATCTTCTTCTCAAGATTATGACTGTCTTGAGGTCTTATGAGATTTGGAACTCCTTACCAAATTCTTCTTCTTCTTTTGGTCTTGTTGTTGGATGGCAAAAATTATCCCAAATATTTCACTAACTCTTGCAGTGAATTTCTCCAATGAGTTCTCCTCGAAACTCCTTTGATGATTTCTTTAGTAAGGCTCTCCAACCCTTTTACTAGATGCTCATAGAGACCTCGCCAAGGCCTTTGATCTTGTAGCTTTTTATGGTCTTCCTTAAGAACTTATCTTCAACCTTCTAATTTTTGAAGTGTTGGTGGTGAGGTATTCTTCTAGATCTCTTATTCTACTACTTCTGGATTCGAGCAGGACTCTCCTATCCTTCTTCTTCTTCCAAGTTTGGAAATTTTCAATGATATATTCTCCTGATCTATTTTCCTTCAGGTGTTGGATTGATTTTGAATAAGATACTCTTACTAAATTTCTTGTAGAAAGCTTTCCCAACTCACTGAATCTTATTTTCCTACAACAAAGTATTAGTATTGAAATTTACTTTTGAATTATATACTCTCTTCTAGAGAATTTTTCAAGATCAAGACTTTAGTGGTCTTTTTTAATATCAAGGCTTCTATGGCATTTTTTTAATATTGAGGTTTTTATGGTTTTTCATCTTCTGTGAAGTTCTCAATCTAGCAATGGAGATCTCTTGTCTTCCATATTCATCATGTTTCTTATCCATAAGCCTCTTCTGTAGTATTCTTCTCTTGTAACACCTAATATATGCACTATGAAAGTAGTTCAACCTTCGAGCAACGAAGTTGAAATATCCCAGATTTCTATTGTAGGATGTGTCTCAATCATCCAATAATTCCTTATAATAAAATAAAATTGAAATTTTTTCTAGATATCTTATATGAGCTTCACTAGTTGATTCATCAAAATAGTGGATCAAATGCTAAGTCCTAGTCTTCACGAGTTTTTTTATAATTTTGTGGAAAGACTCTAGCCATATGCAATCTCAGTATTTCTAAAACTAATATTTGTTTCAGTCCTCACTTGTGGATCTATCTAATTCTACCACCTAGACTCTTTTGAGATTTTTTGACTATGGTTGGTCCAACAATACATCAAGTTGAAAAAACTCAAGATCAATGATAATGGTGGTTTTCCTATCGATCTATTTTAGTTTGATCTATTGTATCTCTAATACCACTATTAGCTTTTGATACACATGTAATGGGAGATAGAAATCACAATATGTAAAATAATATGAAAGAAAGTAAGTTTACGAGATGACTAAAAATATGCTATAAATAGAAATGATGGAAATGAATACAAAGTAGCTATGGAGGAAATGAACGCTCTATGATCAAAGCTACTACTCATGAATTATCTCTAACCTTATCACTCACACAGACAATCACACACTATATATCTCTTTATCTAAATATATGACCTTTTATATAGGAAGATAGGTTCCTTGGCCAACACTCTACCTAGTTGTGCAAGAGACATCTTGCATAGATGCAACTTGCACATTGACACTTGTGCATTTATTACATTGCATTAAGTAACTAGATAAATTTCCCTAAAGTAATATAATGTACTAAGTATGTACTAATGAAGGTACATTTACATGATCCAAATTATGTAATATAATATATTTCTAATATTACCAAAATAATTTTTATTTTTATATTTTATCAATTATTTTTGAATCCATGAATTTAAAAAATATTGATCTTAATATCAATATAAAAAATCATACATATAAATAAATGACACCATAATATTGCAATTTAATCTATTCATACTCAATAAATTTTTCTAATTGAAAGGATTGTTTTTTTATTATATGGAAGGAGTTTTGAAAGGGTCCATGAACCTTTTACAAAGCAACAAAATCTTTCAACTCAATAGTGGAGTGCACTATCATACCTTATTTATAGGTATGTAAAACTTCATACCATTTATATTATAATGTGTATAATTTATTTATGGAAAAAATGAGATGGAAGACCTCAATATTATCATAGGAAACTAGATAGCTACTAAAACCATAAGAATATCCTAATAGAGATTTCTAGTTGGGGAGTACATATTCTTTCATACACCTCTTTGAGTTTTAAATGCTAGTTCCTGACTATATATTCAAACTTGAATATTCTAAGACACTAGATTATATGTACCTAATGTACTTCAAAATATAGAAGAAAATGACTTTCTACCTACTCAAGTAGCTAATTATAAATATTACTCTCAAATTGCATGGGTTCCACTAGGTGATGGAAGAGAATATAAGGGATATGAGGCTAAATAAAGTTAAGGATAGGTGGTTCTATGGCCTAGGAAGGTATTTTAAGGAAAATTTAAGGCCCAGGGTTTGAACACCTTCTTCACACATGAGAAGAGATATCATAAAAAAAATAGGTCAACCCTAGTGAGGAGTTAGCTCTAACCACCTTGGGAGGTGCACATGGATATGAGGATAAGATATAAATTTGGTGTAATAATATCCTAGAATGGAGCTCCTTATGCACCAAGGTGAAGTATGATCTTAACCCAAATATTAAAATGAGTCATCAAGAATTGTAAGTCTTGGAAATATTAGGGTGCTCTAACTAAAAACACCTTGCATGGTTGAATATGATACATGAGATAGGGAATCTAAAGAGTCCAACATGGGATGCCCAATTTGACCAAGAATTCTCTTCCATTTGGGATAGAAATCATCCAAGGAGAACAAGGAGGTCAAGAACAATAGGGAAAGCACCTAAAAATCCTTCCTAATAATCCCACCATATGCCCATACACCAAATATTGTCATATTTATTGCATATACTACACTAGTAATCATTAGATCTATAGTTCTATAGACACAAGAGAAAGGAAAAAAAATATTAAAGTGGATTCTTACAAATCAATGTTTGATAAGGTAGTCATTGTGTAGAAAAAATAGACATCAAATCAAGGAGGGAAAAATCACCAAAGAGGAAAATCTTATCAATTTAGGAATGACAAAAGTAGTGGCCACTTATAAATCCTCATCAAAATCCATTCCACTCTCCATAACTTCTACTTATTTCTCTACTTTCACTTCTATTCCTACCTCTTACTCTTCTTCCACCCCTTATTCTATTGTACTTTCATCACCATCTACTACTTTAGCCTATGGTTCTCCTAGAGACACCCTATTTCCAACTACCATATTCACTCTAAGCACCATCCAATAACCTTATTTTCATCGCCATCCATATAAGTGTCTACCACACAACCATAAGTACTATATGCATTGACCCTTTTTCCATTAGTATCTCTACTAGTAAAAATATTGGTATAGCTAGCATCAATACTAGTGCCTTTTATATCCACATCATTCATACCCATATCCACTCAACTTGCTCCACCCATTGTCTCATCTCAATCATATAATCCACCATTTCAATCCAGGATAATACTATTGTAGGCAATTATGTTTCCTATGTCATCTACTATAACTCAATCTAAAAGAGCACTCCTAGAGTCTAGTTTAGCCATAGGACCAAGTTAGGCCTTCATGTGTAACATTATATACAATCTTATGTGAGCTCAAGGAAATAGATGTCAAAAAGATATTTGTCATTCTCATATCAAAGGAGAAGAAATTGAAGAAGTAAAAATGGTTAAGAGATAAAACCTTTTGCTATTTGGTACTACTATGGTAAGAATTGGAATATAGGATAAAAAAGATCACAATTACAGAAGCAACAAAATATAACCTGACCAAGAGTACATCATATACTGACTTCACTACTAAGGTATCCAAGTAACATTTAAACCAAAAACAACCCTACTAAATGATTGAACTTGCAAATTTGATTTTATTTTGTATGGTAATATAGTTTAGCCAACTAGAAATGAGGGATGAGGCACTATATGAGAATAAGAGCTTGAGAATAAAATGGCATAGTTGAAAACTAAGGAGCAATTCCAACTAGAAATTGATCAATTGAAGATATGTACCTCTAAGAAATATCAATAGAAGAAATAAGTTGGGGACCTCAAATTATAGATTTATGAGGCTATAAAGAAGAGCTAATAGTTGGAGGATCTCTCACAAAAATTTGCACAAGGGTAGGACTAGTTGATGGGATAGAGTGACCAAGAAAAATCCCAACTAGAAGGTCAAATTGATAGGAAAATTAATAATAATCAATGTAATACTTTATGCTTCGTAATCATTAATTTCATATTTATAATGTAGACAATGGATTTTATGATCATATTTGATTTTATAGCATGCTTATCCTAACATTCCATCCTCCAATAAGAGCATCTAACATAGTTTTGCTTCCATTGGTTTTATCCCATGGTTTTTCACTATTGTAAAGGCAACTTGTATTCCTATAAATATGCTTGATTATCAATGAAATTTTACATATATATTGAGGTAATTTTATCATCTATTAGCTAGTATTAAAGCTCTTGTTTTAATATTTGGGTCTAAGATTGTGAATATTGTGATTATTGTTTATTAACCATTTTTATTCCTTTATTTGAGCTTGTTTTTTATTTTTGGTTACATTTTTACAACATCCTGACCATTTTTGGTGACATCTATTGGGAGAAATTTTTACATATTAAGCCGGTTCCACTAGTTTCAAGGAATATTTATGGTTTATTTTTGTAGAAATTTTTCATTTTGAGGAGCTATATCTAACATGGAAATATGACTAGCGTGGCTACATTAATTTAAATAATTTTTTTCTACCACATTCAAGCATATCTACATAACTATTTGGAGTATACAATGATAAAGGAGTTCCATTATGTTGATGTGTTTTGATCTCTGAAAATCTCAACATGACCTTAGTCCAGAAGTTCTTGATGTGAATAGGTACATTAGATATTATCAACAATTTCAATGGGATTGTATTGTTCATAGCCACAAAGCCTCCTTTAGCTATGGGAAAGTGTAAGATTCAAAACATTGACATTTTGATATATGAAAGGTTGCATTACCAAAGTGTGAAAAGGTCTTTTCGATGTCACCATTACCTTGTTTCTACTACATTACTAGTTCGAAGGCACTTCCAATAAATTATAGATGCTTTCTCAAGCTAGAGCCACATTAGATTGAAACTATTTAATGTAGAGAGACCTACCACCATCCATGGTTAAAAATATAAATATTAGCATCCTTTAGATCTATGCCCATGAACAACTAGTTGAGAATTTCTATCACCTAGACTGGAAGACCTCATGGAAATCTAATATCCATGTGGATTCAATGATACTTTACAAGTAAAGTAAAAAATTAAGAAACAACGAAGAACCATGAGTTGGTAAATGTCCTTGGTGGCCACCTCTAGGAACCCACAAAAAATCCCTCTAGGAGGAAGAAAAATACAACCATATACATGAGTTATCTAGACTGAGTTTGTACACATCCAGTCTATGCACCATGCATGTATCGCTCCCTTTATGTGCACTCATGATCTACATGTGTGCATATGCATCTCTTCTTTATATGTACACCACCTTTTCTCCCTCTCCTTAATGCATACATACATTTTTTTGTGTAGTGTTCCTCCTTCAACCTCCCCTTAGCCATATGTTTCACTAGCATACGATACCCCTAACCTACCGCTTCTTCTTGATGTGTGCATATATTTTTATATGCAACATACCCTCAACCCCCATCTTCCTCATCCATGCATCATATGTGTTTTACTCTATGCATGTTCTATGCCTTGGCCCATAGCCTTATTACCCCTTCCTAACGAGTGCGCGTGTCCCTACGCACCACATGCCCCCCAAAAATACATGTGTGCCCCCTCCTCTAAATTAAATATTTTATTTTTACATTATAAAATATTAGAAAAAAAATATTTATCAAGGGAATTTCATTTCAGTAAGGAATTAAAATCAAGAAAATGGGAATACACTCAAGGGAGAACTTTTCTCAATTTTCAAGCATTATCATATATAATTTTGTTTGGGCCCATGAAATTTTACACATAGATAGATCCTAGAAGGTTTTATTGGACTATAATTTTTTTTAATTTTTTGTTGCATAAGATGTAGGTAAACCATGTCAGGCTTGCTAGCTTTTGTACATGACTAGCCAAAAATCAAATAGTAGCTCACAAACCCCAAAATTTGGCTAGGCAAAGAAGATCAACCACTTTAAATTCAGGAATAAGAGTGGTTAAATATTTACAAAAATAAATATCAATAATAGCATATTGAAGCCCTATCTAGTATAGGATAAAGTGGTCAAAGAATCTTGAGGGGGATGTTAGCCTAAGTCTACGAAGGTCCTGGACACCAAGGTTGAAGTAAAGTAGGAGTACCTAGAAACATGAGTAGTTAAGAACAAGAGTGGCTAGAACCATGAGTGGTCGATAACAAGAGTGGTTGAAACCATGAGAAACCAATAATAAGAGTGAATGGAAGTAGTAGTGGCTAAGAGTTTTGAATGATGATCAACAAAGTGACATAACAGTCCTGGTCAGGTCCTTAAGACCCCAATGATAAGTAAAAGATTATAAAAGATAGCAATAAAATAGTAGGCCTCTTGGATAGATATCTTTCAATAGGAATCATTCACATCAAAGGAATGTGCCACCTAGAAACTCATAAACCATCTAAATCAAAGTAATTAAATAAGAAAATGATTGTCCATATTTTGAAACCTACAATAGTATCAATTGCTATCACGAATAGAAGTGTCTACAATGTTGATATATGGCTCAAAAATAAAGCATAATGGGAATATATAAGCATGCTAAAAAGTAATAAAGTATATTTAACATACATGGATGCTAAAGGTGATGATTAGTTTCTAGATCAAAATAGTTGATGGAGATAAAGCAGAACAACATCCACTTCCCTATACATGTTGATTGAGCACAAGCCCTGGATTTATATAGAGTGTACCTATTCTTGTTACACCTTTGGTAGTCTATCATTGTAATTACTAGCTAGGATATTATAGTAAACTATAAGTAGCTAAATTTACCTTAGTATGAGGATAAAAAATTTGAGTGTTTTCTTGTTGTATACTATGCAAATTTGCTATATTTCTTAATGAAGTAGCTTGTTGTTTGACATTTTCAAGTATTATGTTGTTGTATTCTTTTATGTATGAATGCTTTATAGTATTTAGATAATTTTGTAAAATATTTATGGGTGGTTTACTTTGTTATGCCTAAGTTTTTATTTATATTATCAGTTTGGGCTATTCGAATATTAGGGATGCATAGTATTAATCATTGCATTTCTACTTTCTTCTATAAAATTTTGTTAGTGGTATGTTATATTAGGACATAGATGTTATTTAGACTATATCTTGGGGCTATTGGAGTAGTAAAAGGCATGATCTAAGCTTAATTTACATTTTGTAATACTTTTCCTGGTTACTAGTCTATTAGGCCCTGTATGTATTTAAGTTGCAGCGTGTTTTGTATAGGATGTGGCAATGTTGTTTGCTTTTAAATATAATTTATCACCCTTTTTCTATTTCTAAGATTCTATTTTTATCTTTAGTATTATTTATTTTATTTTATTTTTTCCTTTACAACAAGTAACTAACCTTCTCCAAAGGTTGGCTTAATAAGTAATTTCTAACCATCCAACTTTGGTTGTGGTCTAGGGTGCACATCAATCCAATAGGAAAATCATCGACCAAGAATTTTTGGAACACCTAGTCGGAAAAATAATTTAATATTAATTTCATATCCCTAGGGGATTAATATTTTGGTGAATGTATCAACCTCGTATGTGGAGAATACATTCACCTTATAACTCCATTGTTGAAGAACCTAAAATTGGCAAGTCTTATGAAGGAAAAAGCTCTATAATAATGTGATTATAGGATCAAATATTGTAGAATATCAACAAACCATTTGTGGTATCATGATTTCATCGTCATACTAGCACATCCCATCTAAAACTATGGTTGGACGCATATATCCATCCTAGAATAGTGTTGGACCGCTTAACCTCTCTAATATCTATGATATTTCGTAGGTTGATTTTAAGGCTTTGTCCTTCTATGGTGGTAGAAAAAAGTGGCTCACAAACACTACTAGGATGTTCTTGCTTTGGCTACTATCTATGAAATTGCTCATGAAGATGTAATGGAAATAATCCTTGTGCTCTCTTTTACATGCAAAGTGCTAGCATAGTATCATTCATTAGAGGATGGTAATATAAGCACTTGGGTTGATATTGTTGTACCCTTTATTTTAGAGTTTAATTACATAGGGGATCCTTTCATTTTGATCACTCAATTTTCATTCATCCATAGACATGCCTAGGAGAGTTTCACTACTCTTAATTTTAGGTTTAATGAAACCTAGGGAACAATCCCTTGGGACATAAGACCATCACATTCCAAAGCCTACATATTTTATCTCTAAAATTTCACCCTAGACTTAGGTATTTATACTTGATAGTCCAATGAGATGAGATTCCATCAAGTATTCTAATTCATTATCATAGCAAAAAATACACTCATCTTAGTTGACAAGCTTCTCCACAAATCTATAATGCTATGCTACATTGAAATACAATACCCAAGGTAAAAAGCTATATTTTTGGCCTATTATTTTCCTTATCTAGTTACATCACCTAAATCATATCCATAGTGTACTATTATGACAAGTGTTTTACTCACCCTACCCACTTCAGAGTCAAAAAAATCTATAGAAATATAGGAGTTGAAAGCTATGATCTAAAAACTAACAAATAAGCTTTCCACATTGAAGAAAAGATAATGGTGCTAATGGATATCAAGAAGAGGATGCAACAATTCAGTTGGATGTAACTTAAGAAGTAGAGGAGCAATTAAATTGGCTTGAACTGTCCTACATTGACACAAAGTAAAATTATATAAGTAAAGAACCTTCAACTTTTAGTCTAGCTATGTGATGAAATATTCTAAAGAAAGACCTTACTATCAAATATCTAGTGGCCAAAATTTTTGGATATTATAGAATAGAGAGAGGAGCATCCTTAAAGGGTGATAGAAAAATGGCCAAAATATATGGAAGATCTTATGGAAAGAATAGAAAAATGCATGGGGAATGAATTTTCCATGGCTAATATTAACATAGTAGTCTAAATAGACATGTGAATCTAGCACATACCAATGCCAATAAACAATCAATGGTAGGGTTCACATAGTCATGTGTTGCAATAAGTGAGTATAGAAAATCTAGGGAAATAACACAACCATTGATGGCATCAGAAGAATTTTCCATGTATGGTCCCAATGCAATCGATCACTCAAACATGGGAACTCAATGTATCCAAGGATCTACTTATAGAAATATTTAGGCCTTGGTGTGTCACATATCTTGACAAAAAAATCTAGACAATCTAGGAAAACCTATAGAAGATTAACTACCAGAATTTGGGTTGTCCAATGCAACAAATCACATGAGCCTAGGAACTCACAAATAAAAATGTATCAATTTGACAAAAAACCCAAAATATTTTCCAATGAAGAGATCATGGGCAGAATAAGTCACTCTTGTTTTATTTAAATGCTATAAATCATATAGGACTTGGAACTCATTCTATCCCAAAGAAAAATTGATGATAGCTCTTGGTCCAAATAAGTCACATGTTCTATAAGACTAGAAGACCGAATAAATAGAGGTTTGAGATAATATAGTTTGGAAATTATCAATTTTGATGAATCTATAGCATGTGAGAGAGTTGGCATGAAAAGGCATGCTCAAATTTTGTGTAAATAGGTGACATGTAAATAAAGTTACAAAAGCTAAGTGGTGTATACCTATTGGTTGGATTAGGTAGCAAATCAACACTCATATAAAGTAGATTTTTGGGAAAACACAATAGTCAATTTACATGCATGGTCAAGCAAGGATGGCATGAATCAAGAGGTCCAATAGTTAGTAAAAAAATCATGTTTCAATTGACTTAGTTGAGCTGAAAAAGGCTTGCATGAGAAGATAGGGTGAGGTACTTCAATGACTTTTATGGCAAGATAGGTCTATAAAATTAGAGCCCCTTCTCATAATTCCATAAATTCCTAAGCAAAGTTATGCTCCAAGAAATAAATGGTCTACCCATTCTTCTTAGTTTTAAAATTACCTCCCTTAAGCTTTAGAAGCTTAACATAGACTCCATAAACCAATAGATAAGGCTACCTAAGTTTTCCTTTTTGCAAGAAAAAATCCTTGGGAGGTGCCAATAATTTGGACCCATAAAAGTTTGTACATAGATACATCCTACCAAATTTTTCTAGACTATTAATTTTGTTAAAGTTTTGTTACATAAGATGTAAGGAAACCATGTTAGGATGACTAGATTTTGTACATCATTGGTTGGAAACCAAATAGTAGCTTACCAATACTAAAATTTAGCTAAGGTATAGAAGCTCTACTTTAGAGTCAAGAACAAGAGTGGCCAAATATTTTCAAAAATAAATTTCAACAATAGCACATTGAAACCTCAACTAGTATAGGATAGAGTGGTTGGATAATCTTGATGGGGACATTAACCCAAGTCTACAAAGGTCCCAAAAACTGAGGTTGAAGTAAAGGAGTGAACAAAAACATGAGTGGCTAGGAACAAGAGTGGATAGATTCATGATTTGCTAGGAGTTTTGAATGATGATAGCAAAGTTGCATAATAGTCCTAGCCAAGTCCCTAAGACTCTAGCGATAAGCAAAACATTTCATCAAATAGTCATAAAATAGGATGACTTCTAAAAAGGTATCTTTTAGTAGAGATCATGCACATCAAAGGCATGGGCCACTTGGACACTCCTTAGTCATCTAAAGTGAATAAGTTAGACAAGAAAGCAATAGCAAGTATTTTGGAACCTACAACAATATCAATTGTTATCATGAATAGAAGTGCTTGAAATATTGATAATTAGCTCAATAATAAGGTATAATGGGAAGATCTAAGTGTGCTAAAAATAATTCAAGCCTACTAAAGACATATGGATGCTAAAGGTGGTTATTAGTTTCTATATTAGAATAGTTGGCCAAGATAGACTAGAAGAGCAACATACACTTTCCCAAGCATATTGATCAAGCATAAGCCCCTAGACTGGACCAAGATGTGCCTATTCTTATCAAGCCTCTAGTAGGACATCCCCATAATCATTAATCAGGGTATTATAATAAACTATAATTAGCTTAATTCATCTTAGTATAAGGGTAAGCAATTTTAGTGTTTACCTATTGTATATTATACAATTTTGCTCTACTTTAAATTACCATGTTTTTTGACCTTTACCAATAATGTGTTGAATTCTTTCATTTTTGCATGCTTTGTAGTGTAGATATTTCTATAAAATATTTGTGGGTGGTCTATTATGTTAGGCCTAAGTTGTTGTTTGGATTATCACTCTAAGCTATTGGAATATTAAGGATGCATAGTATTAATCATTGGAGTTCTAATTTATTTTTTAAAATTATGTAGGTAGTCTATTTTGTTAGGCCATAGCTATTGTTTGTACTATCGCTAAGGGCCATTGGAGTAGTAGAAGACATGACATGAGCTTAATTTACATTTTATAATACTTTACATGGTTAATGGTCTATTACATCCTATATATAGTCAAGTTGTAGTGTGCTTTACATAGGATGTGACAGTGTTGTTAGCTAAATGCTATCGATATTTAAATCTACATTTCTCTCCTTTTTCTCTCTCTAAATATCCATTATTATCTTTAGTTTTCTTTCATTTATTTTATTTTTTGCTTTACAATAATGAATTGGCCTTCTTCAGATGTCATATTAAGAAGCAATTCTTGACCATCCAATATTGGCCATGGTCTAGGGTGCACATCAATCCACTAGGTAGATCATTGATCAAGATTTTAATATTGGCAACTTAGTGCTTTCATAGTTGGTCTTAGTAATCAAGTCCTCCCTTTGGTACATTTGATCAAACACTCTCCCTAGCTTTTACTCATTTTGTAATGGCTATTAATTTGATTGAACAAAGATAATGTTAGCTAACATAGTTGGTGATTTAGCTAAAAATGTTAATAGCATCCATGTCCATACTTATGTTAAAATAAATACTCACTCACTATCCAAATATAAGGTTAACATTTATTATGGGTCTAGGGATCCAAATTTCCGTAATAGTTGGATTCTAGACATGGAAACTTGGTTTACCTATAGATAAATACCTGATGATAATTATGTTCTCTTTTCCAAGTTAAAACTTTGAGGAATTGCTAAGTTCCTAATCATAAAGCATCAAAATCCTTAAAATCCTATTAACACTTGGGATCAACTGGTTGCATCCTTGAAGGCTACATTCTATGCTTCTAACTACGATGATGATTTGCTCATCCAATGGATTTTCTTGAGGTAAATAAGCCACATGGTAGTGTAGGATTATATCTACCAATTCAATAGGTTTCGCTCATTGGTCCATATACCGGTCCTTACAACCACTCTCAATTCAAATTTAAGAGTGGACTTCCTAGACACCTATTTTGGGAGTTAAAATATTCTTCCATTATGACACTTGATGCAATGTTCAATCAAGCACAACTTGTGAAGGAGAACCTTTATACCTAATATAATGTACCTTGGTCTTCCTTCTCAACAAGCATTTACAAAAAATTGAGTTCTTATCTCATTCCTTCTTCCTCTTCTCCTAAAAATTCTTCTTTTGATATATCTTTTCATTATTATAAATAGAAGGGACATAAGAAATTTGAGTATCCAAAAAAGAAAAAAGAAAACATTGCTTATATAGTCTTACAATGGGGAAATAGGGAATATTTTCATTAAGACATTTGGAGAACACACAACCTATAACGAGTTAAATGGTTGAATCAATAATATCACATGACCCAATCATCACTCTTTCGTATGGGATCATGATAATTTGTTCATAACATGTGCTCACCTCACCCATAATTTCATTATAGATTGTATTTTCGATAATGGCTCACAAAAAAACTTGATTGTAAGATTTATTTTTGACAAGTTATAGCTATCTGTGAACCCACATTCTTATCCATATTCACTTAGATGGAAGGATAATAGAACCACATCCTAAATTACCCACACCTACACTTTGGCATTTGCCTTTAAACCAAAATTTATGGATAAGGTCACTTATGATGTAACCCCTATAGCCTATTGTGGTTTATTGTTTAGTAAACCGTATTAATATGAGAGGAAGGCTTGGTATGATGCATATAATAAAACACACACTTTGCAACATGAGCACAAAAATTTTCTCATCAAATGCACAAAGAACACTACACATCTAGTCCATATAAATATTGTACTAATTTTTAGCAAGCCACAATATGAGGATACATGTAAAAGTCCTATCCACTCAACATGTTGCACTTCTACACAAGAACACCAATACTGCTCCTAATCCTACTCCTGCTCTTGCTCCAACTCCTAGTATTACTCCTACTACTATTCAACAACATGAGTTCTATTTTCTATTTCATGGTGGTCATTGCAACAAGTGACCTAAAATACATCCCTTATGATATTTTCCATCTGCCTATATTTTTTAATGAAATACTATAACATCATAGCCATAATTCATGATATAGCACCATGTTCTCCCTCCTATTTAGATGAAAGGAAATATTTGGTTCTACTTGAAGACTCGCTAGACTCACCAAGCACATTGGTTCTCTCACCACCAGAGGTCTCCTACTTTTGTAAAGAATTGGGGACCAATGGGAAGGAATGATAGAGAAAATAATAATAACTAATGTAATACTTTATGCTCCTTGACAATTAAATACATATTTAAAATATAGATGAAGGATTTTGTGATCATATATAGTAGTTTGACATGCTTATCCAAAAATATCATCCTTTAATAAGAGCACCTGACATAGTTTTTCTTCCATTGATTTTCTCCCATGGTTTTGCACCATTGTAATGGCATCCTACATACCTATAAATATGCTTGATTATCAATGAAATATCAAACAATTATTGAGGAAATATTATTCAATATCACAAGTGAAATAACTTCAAGACACCAATCAAGCAAGATATTAGAAGACTTATTAGCTATAAAAAGAACTAGTAGCATATAAAGAAAGAGAAACAACTATAGATTTAAGGAGACCCTTTTATTTCCAATGGGTGAAGTCCCTCTTGGATAAGATAAAAAAATATGATACAAGGATACTTTTACTTTGTAGGCTATGTAAAACACAACATAAATTAAGTAACAAAAAACCATTAAATAGGTTGAGGAACAATTGGTTGTAAAGGAGACATTTCAGGAAGTACTTAAGCTTCTATCTACAATGTTGGCGTCACAAGAAAAATAGTTATGGATAGACCCAAAGGACTTGGTAAAAAAACTCAAGAAGATCCCTAATATTTAGGGAAACCTCTCAGATTTCAAGAACACATTGACCTCTTCAAATGCCCTACTACAAGATATGAACAAAGAAATTTAGGGGTTCATTTTTGTTGGACTGTCATACATGTTTGACCTACAAATGAAGCTCTTCCATGATGATATCATTGATACAATTCTCAAAGAGAGGAAATATTAGGAATATTGTGAAGATGTAGTTGAGTTTTATAAGAAGATAGACCCACTTTATGCCAAGTTATAGGAACTAAAGGGGAAGCAAGATGGGTTATCAAAAAAACAAATGAGGATCTAATAGGATAAGTAGAGGACCTAACAACCATTTAACTATTAGCATATCAAGAATGAAAAAAATTGTTAGGGTTGCTACCATGAAGGATAGAATAGGAGAACCACAATTTTAGATTTTTGTTATAAGGATTCTAATTTTTAAATAATTTATTCCCAATAATAAAGAGAGGATCTAGGATATCTTTCCTATTGATCTTTACACCACATGAAGCTACCATAAATGTAATTATTTAACACTACCTTACAAAATCTCTCAAATTTTGGCTAAGTTCAAGAAAAGTACCAATTTACTTATTGGCTCAAGGGTGGTCTATTAGAAAATTTGATTGATTACCTTATAAGAGCAAAGCACTCACGTTTGCTAGGGAATGACTAGCAAAGTCAAGTAATTTACTCACTTCTTAGAGTGAATCACTCATAGGCCTATAAAGGGATAAAAGTAAAGACACAAATCCTAAACAAAAACTTTGAAAAGTGATATTTGGGATTAAGTGGCAACATAATTGATTGTAGAAGCCTTCTAAGACATTTAGAGGTATGTAATATTGGGGGCTACATAATTTTGTTATACATGCCCCCAAATTCTTACTTCTACTAAGAGTAATAGTTTCTCACCTTAGGTAACTTAGGGATAATCTCATACAATAAATAGGAGCCATGGGATCCATTGTAAATATCATTTTCCCATGAGAATTTAGAGCTATGCTCTATGAACCACATTATGTTTTGTAACTCATGGAACTGGTGAGAAATTGATTAAGTTTTTTGCTCTCCATTAGTGGCATTGCCCTCCTAGATTGCAAAATGTGTGGTGATTGAAGCTAGCTCTTTTCCTTATCTTATTAATTGCTCCACAATTTCATATTAATTGAATGGGAAGGTTATTTTTATTCAAATTCTCATGTGATTATACACTTTTCTTTCTATGGTTATGGTATTTTCATTTGACCCTTTACACCTTACGCTTCACAATTTACATTTTATGTAATTTAATTTCCACATTTACATTTTGTATTTTAATTTCATGCAATTATATTAGTTTAGATTAGAATTTAGCAAAGATACTCAAAAGCCAACCTAAATCCATAGTTTGAAATAGGCCATAAATCCTTCCATCCAATAACTTGTTGAAGGGTTAGAAAAACATATTAAATGTCAAACTATTCCCCAGTTCACCCCTTACATAAAAGGATGAGGAACCTTTCAATCTTGATTCTTGAACATTATCATCTCACAAACAAAATTTTTATGATGATTTATTGATAGCCTTGATTTTTTTATCTTGTTTGACTAATCATTTTAATAGTATTTAACTTTTCATGACATTCATCTTGTAATGGTATATAGATTTTCATGAATTTTAAATCTTCTTTTACAAGTCACTTTGATAGTATTTTCTTTAGTTGAGACTTTACCATCCAATAAAGATGTATTGATTACTTTCCTTGATTTTTTCTAACTTTACTATTACCCAATCCAACCATTACTATTAATTTATTTTTCAATCCATCACACTATTCTCACAAACATTTTTGTGTTGGTTTATTGTTTGTCTTGAATTTGCAATATTCTTCAACTTGTCATTTTAATAGTCTTTGGTTTTTATTGACATTAATCACGTGATGACATATTGGTTGTCTAGAATTTTTAATCTTCTTTTACAAATCATTTTAATAGTATTTATTTTCATTGAGACTTATCATCCCTCAATGATGTATTGATTACTTTGCATTTTAAGTTTTCTTTAAAGATAATATAATCCTTGATTTTTTTAATGACTTTACTATTACACAAACATCCAACCATCATTATTAAAAATATTTCAATCCAAGGAATTATCCTCTCACAAACAACATTTTCTTTATGATTTATTTATTACCTTGAGTCTTATTCAAATAACCATTTTACTAGAATTTATTTTTCTTTAACTTATAGATTGTCTTAAATTCTTAATCTTCTTTTATGAGTCATTTTATAGTATTTATTTTTGTTGAGACTTTACCATATCATAATAATGTATTAATTACTTTGAATTATAAGTCTTCTTTTAAGATCATATAATCCTTGATTTTTTTTGCCTTGAGTTATTTTTTCCTGGACTATTACACAAACCTCCAACCATAATTATTAATATCTTTTATTCAAAGACAATATCATCTCACCAAAAAATTGCCATGATTTATTAATTGCCTAGAATTTTCAAAGTTCTTTAACCAGTCACTTTCATAGTATTATTAATAATATTTTATTCAAAGACATTATCATCTCACATAAAAATTGTGATGATTTATTAATTGCCTAGAATTTTCAAAGTTACTTAACAATTCACTTTGATAGTGTTTGACTTTTCTTAACATTTCTTCTTGTGATGGCTTATTTTGTTTTTCAATAGTCTTTTTATAAATCATTTTCATAATATTTATTTTGGTTGAACATTTACCCTTTGATAATAATGTACTTTGAATAGTAAGTCTCTCAAAGACCATATAATCCTTTATTTTTTAAACTTTACTATTGCATAGACATTTATTCATTGTTATTAATAATTTTTGAATCCATTCATAGGTTTTTTTAAATTATGCTTGTGATTTTTAAAATAAAATAAAATAGTTTATTTTTTAAGGCTTAACCATCACACAAGCATTGTAATTCATTCATTACAAATATGGTTATATTTTTTTGTATTAATGCATGTAATTTTTTAAGTGATTAACATGGATTGAAAGGGCCTCACTCATGTTACATCACGAAGACATAATAATATTACAGTAATTTGATAACTATGTATGTATGGCTTCACAAGCTTTCAATATGGATCTTCTCTTTATATAATGGGTTGAACTAATACCATTTGGTATTAATGTATGTAAATTTATCTAAATAAAAATAATTAAATATACAAATCATTAATATTCTATCAAGTTAAAATCCTTTTTAAATTGTTTCAAGGGGAATAATAAAATTGTTTGGGCTTTGGCTCTTCTTCAGGAGTTCCAAGGTTCAAACCATGGCGTGGGCGAGTGTATGATGTTTGTGTGTTAAATTCCCTATTGATAAGAATATCTTCCCTATTGATAACAATAGCTTACCTAATGATAAGTATAGATCTCAGCTTTAGAAGGGGTCATGGTTGGAGGAGCCTGCCCAACTCTTTTAAGTTCAAGACAAGTACCAATTTACTTATTGGCTCAAGGGTGGTCTATTAGAAAATTTGACTGATTACCTTATAAGAGCAAAGCACTCACTTTTGCGAGGGAATGACTAGCAAAGTCAAGTAATTTACTCACTTCTTAGAGTGAATCACTCATAGGCCTATAAAGGGATAAAAGTAAAGACACAAATTCTAAACAAAAACTTTGAAATGTGATATTTGGGATTAAGTGGCAACATAATTGATTGTAGAAGCCTTCTAAGACATTTAGAGGTATGTAATATTGGGGGCTACATCATTTTGTTATACATGCCCCCAAATTCTTACTTCTAATAAGAGTAATAGTTTCTCACCTTAGGTAACTTAGGGATAATCTCGTACAATAAATAGGAGCCATGGGATCCATTGTAAATATCATTTTCCCATGAGAATTTAGAGCTGTGCTATATGAACCACATTATGTTTTGTAACTCATGGCACTGGTGAGAAATTGATTAAGTTTTTTGCGCTCCATTAGTGGCATTGCCCTCCTAGATTGCAAAATGTGTGGTGATTGAAGCTAGCTATTTTCCTTATCTTATTAATTTCTCCACAATTTCATATTAATTGAATGGAAAGGTTGTTTTTATTCAAATTCTCATGTGATTATACACTTTTCTTTCTATGGTTATGGTATTTTCATTTGACCCTTTACACATTACGCTTCACAATTTACATTTTATGTAATTTAAATTCCACATTTACATTTTGTATTTTAATTTCATGCAATTATATTAGTTTAGATTAAAATTTAGCAAAGATACTCAAAAGCCAACCTAAATCCATACTTTGAAATAGGCCATAAACCCTTCCATCCAATAACTTGTTGAAGAGTTAGAAAAAAAATATTAAATGTCAAACTATTCCCTAGTTCACCCCTTACATAAAAGGATGAGGAACCTTTAAATATTGATTCTTGAACATTATCATCTCACAAACAAAATTTTTATGATAATTTATTGATAGCCTTGATTTTTTTATCTTGTTTGACTAATCATTTTAATAGTATTTAACTTTTCATGACATTCATCTCGTAATGGTATATAGATTTTCATGAATTTTAAATCTTCTTTTACAAGTCACTTTGATAGTATTTTCTTTAGTGAGGACTGCCCAAACTACCGAACTTGTTTCTGCCATATCTCACTCATCCAAACTCGGATTGAGCTAAAATTTTGAGGGTAGATGCCTAAAATACCCTAGAACGTCTCCACAAATTTTCATATCATTTGGAGCAACACATATGCTAGCGCATCCATATGTGTGAACGATATATTTGGCAAGGGCTATGTGAGGGTTTCATCTGGGTTGAGTGCAAGCAGCTCCAGAGGTTGTTTTTTAGGGCCTTCGGGCCCTAGTGGCCAATATTTTTGTGGTTTATGCTCAATATTTTAGCAAGAAATGTTGCAGGGGATACAAGATGGGTTAGAAATTTGTCTTTCAATAGATCATACTATGAACTTGAGTGACAACGGCTTCCAATTTGCTGCACAAAAGAAAAGTGAAAACCATACCTTTCCACGGTGTCTAGGGCAAGGATTAAAGAGACCACGAAATAAGTTTCAAGCAGTTGATCAAAAAATGGCTCATATCTCAAGTGAATCTGGTGCTAAGGTGCACCCACAAAATAATTCTACTATGAAAACCCCTATCAAGGGTAAGAATTTTGAAGACTCTGTCCCAAAAATGAATTTTAGGGATGCCCTTCATGGTGGACAGCCTCATCCCAATGCTAATATCAATATTAGGGCTTCTCATAAACCTCTAAGAATGCCTAAGATTGATCCCAGGAAAATAGATTCAGGATGTCTTAAAGTAGTTGATGGAACTCCTATTGTTAAGCTTGATATGGGTAACATTCAGACTGGCATTGAAGATTTGGAAAAAAGAGGACTAATTTTTTGGTTCATGGGTTTTCATTCGAGTCTATCTGCTTTCAAATTTTGGGCTGCAAAAAGCTAGAAAACTAAAGGTGAGTTACAAATCTCTATTTATCCAAATGGTTATTTTCTTGTTTTATTTGCTAACAATGAAGATAGAGAGAAAAATTTTCAAGGGGGTCCTTGGTTTTTTGGAAGGGCATGGATTTTCATGAAGCCCTAGCATACTAAATTTAAATCCGAAGAAGAGATGCCTTCTATAGCTCCCGTGTGGGTTAGAATCTTTGGCCTCCCTATTGAATTTTGGAATCCTACTATTTTTTTCTTCAATTGGAAACTCTTTAGGAACTTTTATAATGACTGTTGATTGTACTCAAAATTTTGAACATATTATTTATGCTCGAATTTGTGTTTTAATGTATTTTGACAAACCCCTACCTAAAAATATCACATTACAATTTGGGGAAGACACTTTGGAGCAAGTAGTGGACTATGAGAACATTCCTTTTCGTTGTAGAATTTGCCATGAATATGGTCATTTGGCCAGTGCTTGCCCAAATAAAATTCATGATCAAAAGAAAGAAGATATAAACTCAGTAGGTTTCCAAATACCTAAGAAGAAGAACACTAAAAAAAACCAGTAATGAAGGATCAATCAAAGTCATTTGCTAATATGTTTGAAATCCTTTCCACAAATGATGTCCCAAGTGAGGAAGAGGAAATAATGGAAACTAAAATCTTAGAAACACAATTTAAATATGAAGGAAAGAACTCAAAGACAAACCAACAAATCAAAGGTTTTCAATAGAAAAAAAAGGATAAAATTTACACAAGAAAAACCATATTTCAAATGCCAAAAATTCAAATAATGCAGGTCCCAATATGGAATCCATTGAACCATCTAGTAAAATTTTGGTTGTGTATGAGCATTCTTCAAGGTTAAAAGCCATCTCAGATTCAATTGGAATAAGTCAAGAAACAGGAGAAAAAAATTGAAGATGGATTCTAATCAAAAAGTAGGTCGTAAGACCAATCAATATCATATGGTAAAAGAAGGTGAAAAGCTTGTAGAGGAAGGTAAGATTAATGCCCTTCCAAAAAAATTTAGCCCTGGTATTAATGAAGATCATCACTTGGAATATTAGAGGACTCAAAGGGAGTCTTTCAAAATAAAATGAAATTAGAATAATGATTCAGATAAATCATTATCATTCGAATTCAATATTTCCTTGGTCCTTTTGATGGTTGACTAGTCAAATATGCCTTTGCATAGGGTTTGTCAAAGCTTGTTTGATGGGCACATTTTAGGTCTATCTGGCTTATGCATACTTTTATTGCACCTCTACACATGATTCCTATAGGGGATCTATATACGGATTTATTATCGAATCCTTATTTGACTCACCCTATCCCATTTTTTTTTTCCTCTAAGGTCCTTGGGTCCTCCTTAACAGTTATGTTGCTTATGCCACTACGCAACTGCACCTAGGCATTTGGACTTCTATAAAAAAATCATTGAAAGAGGGTAATCTTATTTTGGGGTCCATCCACTAGGTTAGAAAAGTTGTTGGAGTATATTAAATTATTTGGTACATGCTAATGTATCCCCATGGTACCTTCATGGTACATTTGTAAATAATAGATTAGGGTTGTGTTAGTTTAGAGTGAGTTTTATTTTCCCTTTATGTAATTGTGAATGTGCAAAAAATGCACAAGTGCCATGTAAAGTTGTAATATGTAGGAAATACACAAGTATCATGTGAGTTAGAGTACAATTTTAAGTTGATTCTATGTGCACAAGTGTCTTGTATGTATGAGAATGAATATGTAATTTAAATATTTGCACAAGTATTTTAGATTAGAGTGGGTAAGTTATGGAAGTGTAAGAGTCATGTATAGGTGTGCATACATAACAGAGTCAAGTATTCATAAAGTATGCAAGTGTCAAGTAGATAAACCAAGAGTCATGATACTTGGCATATGGAAAGCAATATTCAAGTATCCAAAGAGTCACATTACTATTCCTATATTATGGAGATAGTACTCTATATATTGATATCACATTACAAAGAAAAAAGAACATCACTATCATATTTGTAAGAGAAATATGAGCAATAAAGATTGCATACATTTTGAGAAATTAATATTGTAAGTTATATTGCATGCTTAGTACATGTTTATTAAGACTATTTACATTCATATTTTTGCATATTATTGAATGTTATTTGATTTATTATAAGCATTATTTTACATATTAATTTGCTCATATTATTCTACTCATATCATTATCTTGACCTTATTATATTGTGGCTATATTATATTTGATCCTATGATATTTAACCTATGATATTTGTGGTAGTATTAAGGATTAAAAATCGATGTGGTATTAGAGCTATCATGAGACTTTGTTCAGATTAACAAGATTTTATTTTAGCCACTTTTGTAAATTGATTTTATCCAATTTGATAAAGTCAATTTGGAGTTTGTCCACTTTGAATATAGTGAGACTTAGACTCTATTATAAAGTCATATTGAGTAGAAAGGCTAGGTTCATTCCACTAGGTTGAATAAAATATAGTGAATAATAGAGGCTCATCTATGTTGAAGATTTCAAAGAACCAACTCATAAGAAAGTTTGTCGTTAAGGAAAGAGATAACCTGATATTGATTTTATTGGATTCTCTAGTAAGAAGGAGAATCATATTGAGTTATTAGGTGTGACCTAATAAATTATTGGTTTCATAAAAGAGTTGCAACAAAGGTTAAGAGATTAGTTTTTAAAAGTGTGAAAATATTCCTATAGAGGATAGATAAGAGTTTCAACTTCTAGTGAGTACAAAGAGAATATTGAAAGAAGAAAATGATAGCAGTAGATTGAAAAGCATTAAAATATTCCTAAGATAAAGAGACCAGAATAGAAAAAGGAATACAAGTACATCATTCTTGAATAAGTATGAAGAATCATCTAGCTTACTTTATATTGCTTCAAGTATTAGATTGAGGTATGTCATTATTGAAGAAGGATAAAGAAGCGCCTAGCTTACTGTATATTGCTTCAAGAATTTGATTAATATCTACATTGATTAGAGATGCATCATATTTTAGATATTGATATTTTTTCAAGAGACCAATATTGAATAATACAGATCCTTTAAATAAAGAGATCCATATAGAGCAATATTGAATAATAGAGACACTTAAAAAAGAAGTTCGTATAAAAAATAATATAGGCCCTTATATAAAAAGAGAAGCCTTTATAGAGGAAAAAATAGGCTTGAATATAGACAAGGAATTGAGGTCCTTGAAGATAATAAGAAAAGAGGCTCGAGGTCTAATAGATTATAGAAAATATAGGGGTCGAAAAGCAACCATCATATAAGGAAAAGAGTCTCATACAATGAAAAATAAAGAGAGGCTCATGTAGTGAATAAATTAAAGGAGAGGCCCAAGATATATTTAGAGTAAAGGAGAAGCCTGAGACACAATCAGAGAAAAAGAGGTTTGAGACAAATATAGAGAATAAAGTAAGAATATTTTGAAACATATATAGTGATAGTAAATAATAGAGATGGCCTGCATGTGAAGCTAAGCTAAGAGATTAGAGATATAAGAGGTTTTAAGAATCATGCTAAAATAAAAATGAGGTTCATATTAGAAGAAAAAATGCAATGCATGTTAGAATGTCAAGGTAGCCAATATTGATTAAAAGGAAAAGAGGTAGAGATGTTCATTAAAGAAGAGACATCCACTACATTGAATAAATGTCTTAGAGAAAAGCAAGAGTGAGAAACAAATCATTATCAGCAAAGTAACATTGTTACATGTAAAACAAAGGGAACAAAGTATGTTCAAATTTTAAAGAGGTGTAAAATATTTTATAACATTGAGATCTACAATAGAACAGTAAAATATCAATCAAAATAAGAGAACTAATGAGTTGTAAGGGAATAAAGGTTTGAAGAACTCATAGGAAGTGTTATATATGAAGCTAAAACATTGAAATAGAGTTAAATCCAAAGTATTGAAGCAAAGCTAAAGCCAAAATATTTAAGTAGAATAAAATCCAAAGCATTGATGCCCAAGCCAAAAACCAAGGAGAACAATACTATAACAACCTACCAAAAGTAACCCAATAGAGAGATGTTTTTTAAATGCAAGCAAGGTTCACAAGGAAGTCCTAAAATACTTAGTATTATAAGGTATAACCACATTCTGAGTTAATGTTTCTACAAATGACACTCAAGTGGATAAGAGTGGCAAATATCCCATGTTTTTGGGCTTCACCTTTATAAAACTCACCATTTATAAAGGATCCCAAAAATGGTCCCCCAACATTTCATATACCCTCATTGGTATAGGACAACTTGACCATGGCATATGGATTATCCTTCAAGGTCCATAACACTTAAATGGGGATTCCTATTCCCTAACCCTACCTAATTATTTCTATGTAGAATTATCATGGTGTAATGCCTTAGTGCTTAGTTACCACACCTTCATGGGCTAAGGCCATTACCACTTACCTGGTAATGAGCATGGTCACCTGATCCTCCACAATCAAGGTACCACCACCTTAATGACTTATAATTCACCCCAAATGCCTCACCATTCAAAGTGTATACATTCACAAAAAAATTGGTTATTACATCACCACAACTCCTCCTCGATTCATAAAATCCTAGTTATTGCATCATCGCAATCCCTTCTAGGTTTGCGTTATCTTTTTGACTCAAGGGTTCTAATATTGCTCTAATTATTTACCAAGTCCACAAAAACACAAGAATAAGAATAATATCCCAAACAACAATATTTCTCTTTCAAGTAAATTAAGTACTATTGCATCCAAAATTTTAGTTAACACATTGCTAAACTAATAATAATACTAGCACTTATCAATCTTAATTTCTAATTCTATCACATTGCTAAACTAGTAAATTTTCCAAAAGCTTCAAAACATAAAACATAATACTAGCATTAACATTCTCCTTTTTCTTTCTTAATTTCCAATTCTAACACATTGCTAAACTAGTAAATTTTCCAAAAGCTTCAAAACATAATACTAGCATTAGCAACTTCCTTATATATAATAATGGAAAGAATTGAGCATCACTTAAAGAAATGTATCCATATCCAAAAATTACATTCCTCAAAACGTTTTTAGCAATAACATTCCATTTAGAACACATAAATCATTCCAAAGTTCTTACATAGAGAGCGCAACATTAATTTTACAACATAGTACAACTATATTTTCCATACTTTACATAACATTACATGAATTGCCAAGGTATTATTAAATAACATTACAAATAATTCCAATACATCATATATCCTTACAAAGTCTTCCTATGAATGGCTTCTTTTCCATGAATTTTAGAAAATGAAGTCTAGGGATCAGGACAACTCTTATATGCATATGAAATCCTACATGCTTGATGCATAGAACAAATAAAATGTAACACCTCATACTAGCATAACCTTACAATGATAACAATATAATCCCATACTTCCCTCCATAATAGTTTTCTTATCTACCCAAACCTCAGGATAACTATTATTACCAAATAAAATTTTCTTCAAGAAATAACTTTTCCAAGCCTTTTCTTATTATTAAAAACAAAAGACCACACATTAGTTCATTTCAACTTTAAAAAAAATCTACTTTACTTAAAACTACATTCCCATTACTCTCTTATAATAAAATAAAAGTACATCCATCCTTATTCTAACATAGTATTTCGAACAAAATTCCAATAAAGGGAACTTTTTTATATTAAAATAATTAGAACTAATTTAATCACACAACCCAAATAATACTTAAAATAATTTAACTCTCTTTTGCTTCCAATACCATTTTTGTCAAATACTTTGAAAAAATATAAACAAAAGTAAACAATGAACTTAAGAAGATTTAAGCTACCTTAAAAAATAAATGAAATCTGAATGCAAGCAAAAAACACTGAAAGGAAGTAGTAAGATGAAATTCCACAAGGAACTTAGGCAAAATCCTAACTCACAACACAAATGCTACCTTAACCACCAACCAACAATGTAAGGAATGCTTGACAACATAAAACACTAATTTATGCCTACGTGATCGTAGAAAGCTATATAAAGGGTGGTATAGTTATGTAGGGTTCCTAACAACACATACCAAATCTAAACAAGCTTGTAAAAAATGATACATGCATGCACTTTATGGTTTCCTTACAGTAAAACCAAGGCAAAAAAGTTATGCCATTGCTCGAAAAAGTAATTACTTAAGAATTCCTAGATAAGATTCTATTCACAATGAACAATATACTATATACTATATGAACACCACTATAGAAACATTAACCAGAGAGACTAGATAATAAAAAAAAAAGTATGGTTCACACCTTAATAAACTATCTCATCTTAGCAATATTCAAATGTATTAGATTAACAAAATCGAAATAACCAAGGACAACAAAATATTAGCAAGAAAAAAAAAAACTCAACACAAATGCATCATAACCAGTTCACCCACCTCTTCACTACATGGTTAGAACTTTGATCTCCTTTGAAGAATGTCCCAACAAGCTTTCCCTTGATCTCCTTCCTCCCTTCTACTTTTGTCTCAATAATCCCCCTATTTTTTGGATTACAAGAACATAAGGGTGCACCTTACCTATTGCATGCACAAATGTAACATACATGATCTATGTTAGAAGGTATTTTTCTTTTCTAACATTACCCACTAAAGCAACATTAGCAAGATTGACATTTTTCTCTATATTCCACATTGACAAAATCAAATATATCTAATTAAGGTTATTTCACCATAACAAAACATAGAAGATAATTAATCTATCTTACTTTATCATTCCCTTAATTAAATATCATCAATATCAATGCAAAGTAATTAATAAAATTAATTACGTACCTAACTGATTTAAATAAATATTGATCATTAACATCATAATTCAAAAGCACTCAAGTATTTGTTACTTATTAACACCAACTCAATGCACTTTAAAATAACAATTCCTATACTTCAAAAAAATCATAAATGCACCTTAGAGAAAATAAATAATACACCATAGTGTTTTTCTTTCCTTAAGTAGGTAGCTCTTTAAGAAAACCAACATTATCATCTACCTACTAAGGATGGTTCCTTTGTGAATAGAAACCTCCTTTCCTAATGGGGTTTTCAAACAATAATATATATGCAATGCATCTATATGAAGGGTATTCTTTTACCCTTGAACTGTTGATGAACAAGTCATCCATAATTTTCCAAATTTTCTCTCAACTCTAGTGGTTATCCCATACCAATCCACTAGTGAGAGTACCTAGTATTGCAACCATAAATTCATCAGTAGTACCATATTCTAAAATAGTAAAATCAAAGCATAAAATGCAACTACCAACACATATTGGTAACATAGAATGACATTATGCTTTATATATCCATGCATCAATACATAAATAAAATGTCAATAATAAGTCCTACCAAGGAGGGTCGTTACATACTCCCTCTTTGAAATAAACATTACCATGGATTGGGTAAGATAATCTTAGATGTAGGTAAACATTGATCCACTAGGAAGGTTTGTCCAAACCCATACTCAACTTTCCACCCTTGTGCCAAAAATCCAGGTCTTTTTGTCATAACCATGATAATACTAGTGGAAATAAAACTATCTGTAGATCCACTATTAATTAAAACTTTAACATTATTATTAAAAAACTTAGTAATTAGAAATATAGGAGTTTCTTGTTCATCTTGGTTCTAAATTTTGATAGCTGCATAGATTTTTTGTGGTTGTTCCTTGACTTTTTTGCTTGATTTTGGCCTTCAGGGACACTTATTCGCATAATGATGACCCCCGCATATGAAACAACCTATATTTGGTGCCTAAGATATTTTCTAATTTTTCTTTCCTATTCCCTATTTTTTCACTATATCATTCTGGTTTTGAGGTTGAGGGTTGAAACTATATTTTTTTCTAGAATTTCTTCTTATGATTCCCTTGGTTCCCATTGTTCTTATTCCCAAAATTAGGTTTCATTTTATTTATTTTTATTATTTTACTTCTTATTTCAATTTATAAACCCCACACTCTTTCTCTTCTTGAGTTCCTGCCTCTCTACCTCCATCAATCTAACATAGTTGAAGAAGATATTTTGGTTTGAAGATTGGTCTCTTCTTTCTTGGCTAAATCGTAAGCTTCTTGTAGGGTTTTGGGTTTGAGAAAATTAATTGCTATCCAAATATTATGCACCCCTATGATGAAAATATGCACCTTTAGTTGTTCATTGATATCATACTAAAAAATATACTTCAAAAGTATAATGAATCTTTGAGAGTATACCTCTTCAGTTAGTGTACCCTGTTGGTGTGTAGAGAATTCCTCAAACTTCTTTACATAAATTTGTTATGATAGAATTTATTTCTTAAATGCCCTAACAACATTGTCCCATTTAAGATTCACAACTTGGATCCCTTTACCTATTTTGAATGTGTTCCACCATTCTAAGGCTGCATCCTAAAGATGAAGGGTAGCCCACATAGTTTAGATTTTAGATGAATAAATTTTCATGGAGAAGAAATTTCCCAACTCATTCAACCATGAATCTACTACATCACCTTCTTCTCTTCCATTAAATTTAGCTACCTTAACATTCTTAAGGTCTTTGGAAAGCTTAGCCCATATCCAAGCTTTGTGTTCATATATTCCTTTAACAAGATTCTCTTCTCATCTACCCTCTAAATCTCTATTGCCTATTTACTTATTGATCAATATTTATAATAATTTTCATTGTTATTTCATATTTTCTTGAAGCAACTTAATTATAGAAGAAATATCTTCCACCCTCTCACTAGAATCCAATGTTTTTATTCTTTTGGAGTCCATTGCCCTTCCAAACTTCTTACTAGAGTCCATCATTCTCCCAATTTTCTTGTTGGATTCCATTATTATTTCAAAATTCTTTTGAGAGTGCACTATAGCTTCTTATTATATAGATATCTCTATCTTCTTGGATTATCCTCCTATCAAAATGGGTTCCATATCTTATCCACGAAAAGGAGCTTGGTAAGTTCCAATTTCTCTCAATTGTATTTATAATAAATTATTTTCATTTCCCCCATGAAATTAGACCATTATCACCCTCTTTATAATTATCATGGTCACACTTGACTACTCAGAAGGTGCCATCCCTAATAAGAAACTATTCTCTCTAATAATTTTACTCCTTGGTTTTATTGGTCCAAACAATGTGCAATATCCATATTATCCTAGATCATGTAAGGTCCCTAGAGGAGTAAGTCTCCCCAATGTAGCACATCAAGTCAAGGATTATCCTAGAATATATCCATAAAATGTTCTAGTCCTATGATCTATAGCCCTTATACCATTTTTAATAACCCACCAAAACTAACCCAAGAGAGAGATATTTTTAAATGCAAGAAAGGTTCATAAGGAAGTCGTAAAATACTTAATAATGTAAGACATAAACAAAGTTTGATTTAATGTCACTGTAAATGAAAATCAAGTGAAGAAGAGTATCGAACATCCTATGTTTTTGGGATTCACCTCAATAAATCTCACCATTTAGAAAGGACACCAACAATGGTCCTCACACCATTCCTATATCCTAATAGAAATAGGACAACTTGGTCATAACGTAGGGATTATCATTCAAGAACCATAGCACTTAAAGGGATATGCTTATTTCCTAATCCTACATAAGTCTACCTATGTAGAATTATTTTGTCTTAATGTCTTAGTACTTAGTTATCACACCTTCACAGGCTAACTAAGACCATTACCACTCACCTATTAATGAGTATGGTCATCTGATCCTCACCGATCAAGGTACCACCACCTTATTGACTTGTGAATATCTTAAAATACCTCACCACATTGTTACACAAAATCCTCACTATTCAAGGTGTATATACTCACTAAACATTTGGTTATTGCATAACCACAACTCCTAGATTCACAAACTCCTAGTTATTGTATCATTGTAACTCCTAGGTTTTGATTATATTTTTGACTCAAGGGTTCTAATATGGCTCTAGTTTTTTCCCAATCCACAAAAAATTCAAGAATAAAAATAATATCCCAAACAAAACATCTCTCTTTCAAGGAAATTAAGTACTATTACATTCATAATTTCAGCTAACAAATTGCTAAACTAATAATAATACTAGCACATAGCATCTTAATTTATAATTCTATCACATTACTAAACTAGTAGATTTTTCAACGCTTCAAAACATAAAATATAATGCTAGCATTAGAAATCTCATTTTTCTTTATTAATTACCAATTCTAACACATTTCTAAACTATTAAATTTTCCAAAAACTTCAAAACATAATACTAGCATTAGCCATTTCCTTACATATAATAATGGAAATAATTGAGCATCACTTAAATAAATGTATCCATATCTATAAATTTAATTTATCAAAACCTTTTTAGTAATAACCTTCCATTTAGCACACATAAATCATTCCAAAGTTCTTATATAAATAACGCAACATTAATCTTACAATGTAGTACAACTATATTTTCTAAAATTTTTAAAACATTACATAGATTTCAAAGTTATTATTACATAACATTACAAATGATTCTAAGACACAATCTATCCTTCTAACATATTCCTTTGAATGGCTTATTTCCCATGAACTTTAGAAATTGAAGTCTAGGGATCAAGACAACTCCTATATGCATATACAATCCAACATGCTCGATGCATAGAACAAACAAGATTCAAAACCTCATACAAGAATAACCTTAAAATGGTAATGAGGGAATCCCATGCTTACATCCATAATAGTTTCCTTATCTACCCAAGCCTTAGGATAACTATTATTATAATTTAAAAATTTATTCAAGAAATAACTTTTCCAAACCTTTTCTTATTATTAAAAATAAAATATCACACCCTAGTTCATTTTAACTTAAAAAAAATCACTTTACTTAAAAATCCATTCCCATTACTCTCTTATGAAAAATAAAAGTACATCCATTCTTTTTCTAACATAGATGTTCAAACATAATTCCAAAAAATAGAGTTCTCTTTTATATTAAAATAAATAAAACCAAATTAATCAAACAACCCTAACAATACTTAAAATAATTTAACTTTCACTTTTGCTTCCAATACCATTATGGTTAGATAATTTGAAAAATACAACCAAATTTAAACAACAAATGTAAGAATATTTAAGCTACATTAAAAAATAAAGGAAATCATTGCACAAGAAAGAAATGCTAAAAAAAAGCAACAAGATGAAAGTCCACAAGGCATTTAGGCCAATGCCTAACTCACAATGCAAAGGCTACTTTACCCACCAACCAACAACCTAAGGAACACTTGGCAACATACATACTTAACTGACACCTACTCGATTGTAGAGAAACAACACAATAGAGCTATCTAAAGGGTGGTATAGTTATGTATGGTGCCTAACAATATGTATTGACTATAAGAGAGCATGGAAAAAATGATACAAGCAGGCACCTAGTGGTTTCCTTACAATAGAACCAAGATAAAACACCTACACCACTACTCGACAAAGGAATTTATTAAGACTTCCTAAATAGATTTGACTCATAGTGAATGATCTACTAGATGAACACTACTATAGCAACATTAACCAAGGAGACTAGATACTCAGTAAAAAGTAAGGTTCACACCTTAATAAACTATATCATCTTAAGAACATTCAAACATATTAGATTAACAAAAGCAAATGGAATAGAGCAAAGAAATATTAGCAAGAGAAAAATAACACTCAAGATAGAGGTATCATAACTAGTTCACTCACCTCTTCATTGCATCATTAGAACTTTGATCTCCTCTGAATAACATCCCAACAAGATTTCCCTTGATCTCCTTCCTCCCTTCTACTTTCATCTCAAAAATCCTCTTATTTTTTTCATTCCAAGAATATAAGGGTGTGCTTACCTCTTGCATGCACAAATGTAATGTACCCGATCTATGTTACAAGGTCTTTTTCTTTGCTAATGTTTCCCACTAAAGTAATGTTAATAAGATTACTATTTTTTTTCATATTTCACATTGATGGAATCAAATATCTCTAATTAAGATTCTTTCTCCATAACAAAACATAGAAGAGAATTAATTTATCTAACTTTATCATTCTCTTAATTAAATATCATCAATATCAATACAAAGTAATTAAATAAATTAATTACTTGATTGATTTAAATCAATGTCGATCATTAACATCACAATTCAAATCACTTAAGTATTAGTTACCTATTAACACTAAGACAATGCACTTTAAATAAATAATTTCTATACTTCAAAACAAACATAAATGCATCTTAGAGCAAATCAATAATATACCACACTATTGTGAAATGCCATAAACTAGATTGTATTATTGCAGCATTGTTTAAATACATTAGTAACAGTCGGGAATAGAACACCGGCGCAACAGCTGAACTAAACTGTTGTAATATGAGCAACAGTCTGTCTAATAATTAAATAAAGACAAAGCATAGTAAGTACGCTAACATCCCCTTTTATTACATTATTTGGGTAATGTAATAACTAATAGCTATACTAGACTACTAACATCCCCTTACATCATTGTGCAATACAAAGTGAGCTGCGAAACAATTCAAATTTGACACGTCCAAGTGCCTTAGTGAAAATGTCTGCAACTTGAGCATCGGTGGGAATGTCTTGAAGCTGAATTCGGTGCTTTGGAACTTCATCTCGAATGAAATGACATTGTGTGTCAATGTGCTTTGTTCTTTCATGATGGATGGATTCTTGACGAGGTTCAGAACACCCTGATTGTCGCAAAACAAGTGTATTGGAGATTTTTATGGATGGCCCATACTTGTCAAAATGCGACGTAACCATATCACTTCACACACAGCTTCACGTGCGACGCGATATTCTGCCTCTGTTGATGAAATAGCAACCACCTGTTGCTTCTTGCTGTGCCAAGAGACAGGACCGGATCCCAGATGAAAAATGTATCCAAAAGTTGACTTGCGATCATCAAATGATCCGACATAGTCGGAGTCCGTGTATCCTTGCAAGAAGAATTTGTTGTTACTCTTGTATTCTAGGCCATATTCCATAGTACCATGGACATAGTGAAGAACACGTTTTGTTGCTTTCCAATGAGTGGTCTTAGGCTCCTGCATGAACCTCGAAATATAGTTGACAACAAATACAATATCTGGCCTAGTATTGGTCAGATATATGAGACTCCCAATCAAATGTCGATAGAGAGTACCATCTACCTGAGGTGAGTCATCATATCATGATAACTGAAGTCCATTCTCCATTGGAGTTGCCATTGGCTTGCAATCGATCATGCGATATTTATCCAACAATGTCTTGGCATATTTTTTCTGAGACACTTTGATGGAGTGCTCCTTCTGGCTGAATTCTAGACCAAGACAGTAATGGAGAAGTCTGAGATCTGTCATCTATAAATATTTGCACAAGTTTCTTTTGACAATAGAGATCATAGTTTTTGAACTCCCTATTATGAGCAGATCATCCACATAGAGTACAAGCAACACTATCTCAGAACCCTGTTTCTTGAAATAGAGGTTTGCATCTGATGGACATCTCTTAAATCCATGCTGCATAAGGTGATTGTCCATTTTTATATACCAAGCTCGAGGAGCTTGTTTAATACCATACAAGGATTTGACCAATTTGCAAACCTTCTGCTCTTGGCCTTCCACTTCAAATCCTTCAAGCTGAGTCATGTAGACTTCTTCTTGGAGATCACCATTTAGAAAGGCACTTTTGACATCCATCTGGTGAACTTTCCACCCATATTATGCTGCCATAGCACACATAACCCGAATTGTGGTCATCCGAGAAGTAGGTGCAAAAGTTTCCTCGTAGTCAATGCCTTCCTTTTGAGCATAGCCCTTTGCAACAAGACGGGCCTTATGCTTATCAATTGTTCCATATGCCTTGTACTTGACTGTATATACCCATTTGCAGCCAATGGGCTTCTTTCCATGCGGCAAATCAACAAGCTTCCAAGTTTTATTCTTCATCAGAGACTCATACTCTGTATCCATAGCGGCCTTCCACTGAGGCTCACTAAGAGCATCTTGCACTGATGCAGGTTCAAGACTATCTATGGTAGACATGAATGCCCTGTCATCATCAATATCCATATCCTCTACTTCTGTACTTGGAGTCATAGAAAGTTCCTCAAAAGATTGACAAAGATCATCAACCTCACCAGTTTCTCTGGCTTCTCTTTCCTTTTGAGCCATACTGCGTGTACGAGGTCTATCCAAATTCAAATTGGGAGGAGTGGATAAATTTGCATCTCTGATTGTATTTGTACACCATTTAGGATTCTTCTTCGGTGGAGTTGAAGAAGATGTAGAAGGACCTCCTGTCTGTGTTGACGAAGGAATCTTCTCTTCCTTAGGTTCCACAATATCTTGGTGTACTTTAGATGTGCTCTGTGATGTGAAAGCTTCATCAAAGACAACATCTCTACTGATATGAATTTTCTTGGTCAAAGGATCTATCAATCGATATCCTTTAGAGTGCTCAGAATAACCAAGAAAAATACATCTCAGTGTTTTCTCATCTAGCTTCTTCCTTTTCTATTTTGGTATGTGCATGAAAGCTTGACATCCAAAAATACGTAGATGAGATATGGAGGGTTTTCCACCACTCCATGCTTCCTGTGGAGTCATTCCTTTTAGGGCCTTTGTGGGTGCCCTATTCAACAGATACACTGCAGTGGTGACAACTTCTGCCCAATATTGTTGCCCAAGAGTAGCTCCTGTGAGCATACAACGAACCATTTCCATTATAGAACGGTTCCTTCTCTCAGCAACTCCATTTTGCTGAGGAGTATAGGCAGTTGTTAACTGTCTCTTGATTCCATGCTTATCTAGGAATGCAGAAAATTCATTAGAGGTAAACTCTCCCCCTCGATCTGAGCGGAGGGTTTTAATAGAAGCTCCTGACTCCTTCTCAACGGATTTCTTGAACTGCTGGAAGAATGCGAAAGCTTCAGATTTTAGTTGGAGAAATAAAACCCACATCTTTCATGAGTAGTCATCTACGAATAACTGAAAGTACCTCTTCCCTCCACAACTATTGGGTGTGAAAGGACCGCACAAATCGGTGTGAATTAACTCCAGAGGTTTTCGTGCTCTTGTTGAGCTCTTCTCAAATGGTACTCTATGCTGCTTTCCTACCAAGCAGTCAGAGCACACTGGCAATGTGGCAGAAAGGGGAGGAAGACCCTTTACCATCTCATACTTGCTGAGCTCAAGTAAGTAGCCAGAACTAAGATGCCCATATCTCTTGTGCCAAAGGGAAGTTGCCTCCTTGGTAGAGACAGTCATGGCAACATGTGGAGATCACCATTTAGAAAGGCACTTTTGACATCCATCTGGTGAAATTTCCACCCATATTGTGCTGCCATAGCACACATAACCCGAATTGTGGTCATCCGAGCAGTAGGTGGGGAATCCCTTTTTTTTTTTTTTTTTCAATTTTTTTTTTTGTTTTTAATGGGGAGGGGGGGGGGCTGCGTCCTCCCGCCTGCGCAATCCGCACTGGCTGGGCGGATTTTTTGGGGGGGGGTTTATACCCATTCGGGGCGGGGAGACAAGAATTTTAAATTCCCGTCGAGGGAGGGGGGGCTTTCCCTCCCGTGCACGTCCTCCAATGCGCGCGTGGGGGGGGGTCTTCGTTCTCCTGCCTAGGCGTGATGCGCTGCATCTGGACTGCACGCGTCTGCGTCCTCCCCAGCCTGGGTGCTACAGCTGGACTACGCGTAGCATGTTTGTCGCAGTAGCCTCAGCTCTGCACAAATGGAACGGGGGGGGCGGTGCGATGGCCCCTCCCGCTACGTGCTGGCACTGCGGGGGTCTAGGCACTCCCCGATGTAGCACGCCAGCTGCGTCAGCGGGGGTCTGGGGACTCCGTCGACTAAACTCCCATGGCTACATCCCGCTTACGTCAGCGGGGGCGGGGAGTCTGTGCACTCCCACGATTGCACGACGTCCAAAGCAGGGGACGTGCGTCTGCGTCCTGCGGGATGTCCCGCAAATTTTTCATGTGCTGCCTGCTTCCTAAATTTTTTTTTAATACAAACAACTGCACACGCGCTCTAGTTTCCCCTCCAGCCTATAATCACCTCGCCCATCAATTTTCGAGTGGCTCTGATGCCATGTGAAATGCAATGAACTAGATTGTATTATTGCAGCATTGTTTAAATACATCAGTAACAGCCAGGAATAGAACACCGACGCAACAGCTGAAATGAACTATTGTAACAGAGCAACAGTCTGAGCAACAGTCTGTCTAATAATTAAATAAATACAAAGCATAGTAAGTATGCTAACAACTATTTGTTTTTCCTTAAGTAGGTGGCTCACTAAGATAACCAACATTATCACCTACCTACTAAGGATGACTTCTTTGTGAATAACAACCTCCTTGTCCAATGGGTTATTCAAACAATAAAATATATGCAATACATATATATGAAGGGTATTATTCTAATCTTGAGTTGTTGATGAACAAGTCATTAATCATTATCTAAATTTTCTCTCAACTTTGGTGGTTGTCACATATCAATCCACCACTAAGAGTATCTAGTCTTGCAACAACAAATTCATCAGCAATACCATATTCTAAAATAGTATAATCAAGGCAAAAAATGCAACTACCAACACTTATTGGTAACATAAAATGATATTATGCATTAGATATCCATACATCAATACATAAATAAAATGTCAAGAATAAGTCCTACCAAGGAGGGTCATTACAAATACGTTGGAAATTGAGTAACAAAACTTAGCACTATGTTGGAAAGATACAAGCAAAGCATTACCTAACATCAAGTTGGAAGGCAACCAAACATTGTACATCAAAGTGATTATAACATCTAAGAATTCATGCAAACATTCTAGAGTCTGCGCACCAATCAAAGAAGTAACATGGAAGCATAGTTAATGTCTAAGACAATGCCATTTAAGGATTAGTTATGCTTAACATACCTGAGCAACATGATTGAGAAAGAAGCATTATAACATTCCAAAGTGGGTGTAATGGTAATATTTATCATGCATGCTTATAAGTGTAAGATGGACAAAAACATGTACAAATAAAGAAAGGAGGTTAGACCAAGCTTGAATCGAATGTGAAGGAGACATGAAGCGGAGTAATAAAATCAGATGTGTGCAACAATAGAAGGTTGGTAGAAACATTATAGGGTTTATTAATTTAAATTTGAAAAAGTTTAAAGTAGGAGAGATAAGGTTTATTTAAAGTTTTTAAAGGTTTTATATTTGGAGTGATAAGGTTAATAAATTAAAGTTATTTAAAGTAGGGTTTGATAGTTTATTTATTTTATAAGATAAGGAGTAATAAGGAATTTAGGAATTTTTGGAAGTGTTTAGTAGGTTTGGAGTGACAAGGAATAGAATTAGTTTATTAGTTTTTAAAAGTCTTAAGTTTGAAGTTTATTGAAGAATATTTAATTTAGTTCTATTTTTGAGAAAATTAAAAAATTGAAAACTTTTGAGTTTTTCAAAATTTATCTATTTGGGAGATAACGGGTTTTCAACATACAAAAATAGGAAAACATAAATTTGTAAAAATTCACATTAGTTTCTAAAATTAGAGAGACATAAGGTTTACTACTCCATAGGAATATAATTAGAAACTTTGAATTATTTAAAACTAGGGAGATATAAGGTTTTCTACTTCAAAGGATCCAAATTAAATCTAGAAAATATATATATATATATATATATATATATATATATATATATATATATATATATATATATATATATATATATATATATATATTTTACTTGAAGATAAATATAAATAAATGATCAAGAGTAACTTATTATAGAGGACATTTTCAAAATATAAAACCATACTATATGAAAGGAAAAGTTCAAAATCAGAATCTACACCTTAGGAAATCTATTGACATCAATGGGCAAAGTCATATTTTTTTTAAAACTCTTATCAAAGATGCAAGATAGTATCAAGTGAATCTAATCAATAAAAAAAGATATTTGGTATATATTTTGGAGCTATTCATCATATTACTGTGAGAGGTGAGCTATTCGATGCAAAGGTAAAATATGCATTAACTTGAAATTAGGTTACAATTGATTTAAATAAACACAAAATAACCATACTAGAGAAAAGGGGGGAATAGGAGAAGATAAGGGAAGGGAGAAGAAATTAAATTAAAACTCTCTTGCCGCCCAAAGATGCTGCCGTCCAACTGCCGTCCAGGTAAGGTAAAAGGTAAGTAAACTTACCCAAGGTAAAATACTCTTTTTAACCTTTTACCAATGGTAATTTTCCAACATTCTCCCCCTTAAAGTTGAGAGGACTGACTATACAGTCTCTCAGCTTTATAAATTGAGCTTTAGCCATGCCTTTGGTGAAGATGTCTGCTAGATTATCCAAAGTGCTGCAGTATTGAAGCTCAACTATCTGTTGTTCCACCATATCTCTTATGAAGTGATACTTCATATCAAAATGTTTTGACCTTTTGTGGTGGATCGGATTATATGCCAACTGTATGGCACTAATATTATCACAATTCAGTTTGGTTGGACCAATTTGTTTTTTGCCAATCTCTTCAAGGATTTTCCTCAACGAGAGGATTTGAGTACTAGCATGGGTAATGGCTATATACTCAGCTTCTGTAGATGATAATGCTACAACAGATTGCTTCTTGGAACTCCAAGTTATTAGTCCTGAACCTAGACTAAAACAGTTCCCTGATGTAGATTTTTTGTCATCTATATTACTGCCCCAATCGCTGTCACTATAACCAACTAACTTCACAGAGTTAGACTTGTGGTAATGGATTCCAAAATCCAATGTACCTTTTACATATCGTAAAATTCGTTTGGTTGCTTGAAGATGCAGCTCGGATGGGCATGCCATAAACCTTGATACTAGAGAAACAACATACTTGTATATCTGGCCTAGTGTTGGTGAGAAACATTAAACTCCCAACCATGCTTCTGAAATTGGTCATGTCAACTTTTGGTGCTCCATCATCTTTGCTTAGCTGGATTCCATGTCCTATTGGTGTTGCAACTGATTTGCACTTTTGCATAGCAAATTTCTTGATCATGTCATGAGCATATTTCTGTTGACATATGAAGATCCCATTCTTTGATTGATGTACTTCCATTCCTAGGAAGTATCTCATTAATCCGAGATCCTTCATCTCAAAGCTGATTCATCATGGAGTTTTTGAACTCCATATTCATTTTATTATTACTACCCATAAATATTAGATCATCCACATATAAACAAACTATGAGGATATCTACTCCATTCTTCAGGTAGTATAGAGTTGGTTCACTCTTGCTTTTTGTGAAACCATACTCGCTGAAATAGCCATCAATTCATGAGTACCACGCTCGTGGTGCTTGCTTGAGGCCATAAAGTGCTTTTTTCAATTTATAAACAAGGTTCTCTTTTCCTTGTTCTTGGAAACCTTGAGGTTGTTGAACATACACCTCTTCTGTCAGGTATCCATTTAAAAATGCACTTTTCACATCCATGTGTTGAATGTTCCATCCTTTATGGGCTGCCAAGGAAAGAACAGATTCCGATTGTTTCTTGTCGAGCAAACTGGAGCAAAGGTTTCCTCATAATCTATTCCATATTTCTGAGTAAAACCCTTAGCTACTAATCTTGCCTTGTGCCTTTCAATGCTTCCATCAGCATTGAATTTGGTCTTATAGACCCATTTACATCCAACACATTTTTTTCCTTGGGAAGCTTCACAAGCTCCCAAGTATCATTCTTTTTAATTGAGGATATTTCCTCTTCCATGGCATCTTGCCATATACTTTCAGTACATGCTTTTTCATAGCTAGATGGTTCTAGCTGTGCAGCAACCAACAAAGCATAATTGACTACATCACCCCTTGGTTCATGAGACTCATCATTCCCTGACATTTGAAGATTTTCAAGTCTTGACAAAATGTCGTCCATCTCACTAGCTTGACTCCTAGTGTATCTTTGTTGGAAATTCCTATCCAACATTTGAGAAGATGGATGACTCTGTAGTATGCGCTTTCCTCTATTTGTCTCTTTCCTTTGAGAAACTGGATCAATATCCATCGGACTTGGAGCGCTTACAGATCTCTGAAATCATTTCGGAGAGTTTGGGGGTGCCAACAAAGGAGTCCCTCTTGGACTTGGTGTACCACTTGATGTACTTGATGAAGATTCCTGATGTGGACTTTGTGGAGGGGAACTACTTCCACTACTTTTCTTGGGCTGTACAAATGTGGAACTTTCCGAATTAGAGTCTATATCAACAAATTTTTTATGACCCCATTCTCCCCCTTCATCAAAAATTACATCCCTGGAGATAATTATTTTATGTGTCTTGGGATTGTACAATCTATACCCTTTGGTCGATTCACAATACCCTACAAAAATACATGCTTGACTCTTGGGATCAAGCTTCTTTCTCTTCTCCTCAGGAATGTGTGCATAAGCTAAAGAACCAAATACTCGAAAATGTTTGACATTTGGTTTCTTACCGTACCATCCTTCATAAGGAGTGATACCATCTAAACTAGAAGTCGGACTTCTATTTAGAATATATGCACTAGTTCTCACTGCATCTGCCCAATAGTTGTATGTTAGATGCTTTGTCTGAAGCATCGTTCATGCCATTTCAACAAGGGTGCGGTTCTTTCTCTCGGCCACACCGTTCTGTTGTGGGGTATAGGCAGTGGTGAACTGCCTTTTTATCCCATTTTGCTTACAATAATTTAAAAATTCATTTGAGGAGTACTCTCCTCCTCTATCAGTGCGAAGACATTTGACATAGTAGTCACATTGCTTTTCTACATTATTTCTGAAGTCTATGAAGCAATCAAATGCTTCATCTTTGTGTTTCAGAAAATAGATCCAGCACATTCTAGAATAATCATCTATGAATGTTAGGAAATAAGAATTGTTTCCAAGGCTTTTTGTTTGCATTGGACCACAGATGTCCGAATGTACTAGCTGAAGAGGATAGCTTGCTCTCCACGCTTGGCCTCTTGGAAACTTCGTTCTGGAGTGCTTTCCCAAAGCACATGCTTCGCATACCTTCTTATGTTCTTGAATTTTTGGTAGTCCTGTCACCATAGCTTGTGATGTTAACATTTTCAAGCTAGCGGAATTGAGGTGACCATATCTCAAGTGCCACAATACACTTGGATTTGTAATAGCAATGTTTGCAAGTTGAGCTCCCCCTGGCTCACCAAATTTTAGAGGGAATAACCTATTCTTTGTCATAGGTACTTCTGTGATGACTCTGTTACAATTGTTTTTATCAAGGATTGTACATTTTCCTTCATCAAAAACTAATTTGTAATGCTTCTCCATCATTTGGCCAACACTTAAAAAATTGTGTTGTATCTGTGGAGTATAGTATATGTCATTCACCTTTTTAAGGCCTTCTTTTGTTGGAACTTCCATAGCTCCAATGCCTTCAACTTGCAAAGATTTATTATCCCCTAACTTAACATGGGATTTGTAATTTGAATCTAATGTAGCAAAGAGATTTTCTTTGCCACTCATGTGGTTGGAGCAACCAATATCCAAAATCCATGTATCTTTAAGATTTTGATCTGATTGTCCATAAGAGAGAAAAATATTTGATGGACCTTCTTCTTCTCCGTAGAATGAGCCATATTGATTGCTTTGATCTTTTGAAGTCTTTGACCAGCAGTCCACGAGTGAAGTGTCCTTGTTTCCCACAATTGAAACAAGTTGTTTTAGTCTTGTTACTTCCTCGTCCTTGATTTCCATGGCCTGCATTGCCGCTTTGGTTCTGATTGGCTCCTCTGTTTTGATTTCCACCTCTGTTTTGATTTCCTCCTCTGTAGGAGTTGCTTTGGCCTTTGCCTCTTTGTTGTTGTCCTCTGCCTCGGCCTCTTCCTTGTCCTCGTCTTGCAGCTTCGTTCGAAGTGAAGGCTTTGTCATCACCTCCATAGCTTGTTGAAGGTGCTCCTTGAAGTCTCTCTTCATGTGATGTTAATGATCCAATCAAACTATCAAATGTAAGAGTAGAAAGGTCTTTTGATTCTTCAATTATGATGGCAATGTGATTCCACTTAGGAAGAAGTGTTCTCAACACTTTCTTCACAATTGTTTCAACTTTTGTGTCATCACCTAAAGTTTGCATCATATCAACTACTGCTTTGACTCGTACACAGTAGTCACCGACTCTTTCATTTTCCTTCATTCTGAGATTTTCAAAATCTCTTTTTAAGGTCTGAAGCCTGACTTGCTTCACTTTATCACTTCCTTGGAATCCTTCTTTCAAGGCATTCCATGCATCTTTGGCAGTTAAGTAAGATGCAATTCTAGGAAAGATACTTGGATCTAATGCCGCTTGAAGATGGTATAAGGCAAAAGAGTTATTTTTCTGTGCATCTTTGAAGATCTTCTTGTCGGTTGCACTCAAAGTAGTCCAATCTGTTGGAGCAGTGTAACCGTCTTCAATACTATCCCATAGTCCTTTTCCTATGAGTAATGTCCTCATTTTGATGGACCAATACTCATAATTATCCCCACTAAATTCGGGGATTGGTAGATTGTTATTTGATCCCATTACAATCTATTAAAACAAGAAACCTTTCTTATATAGTCTTATTTCAAAAAGACTTTACAAACTATCAAGCCTTGCTTGATTTACAATCATAAACAACTCACTCTTGTTGTTGTGATTCAACAATTACAAAATTGTCAGCGACTTGTTCGTCGTCATCACTGATCAATATAATTTCAGGAGAAGGAGGTTGTAGGATTTCAACTGAATTACAATAATGAGTATATTCAGATCCTTGTGGAGCAATCTCCACTGTGTCGGATTGTTCAAATCTGCTCCCAAAGGAGTTATCTTCTGAATCTGCTTCGTATCCTAGATCAGGATTTCTCTGTTGTGCAATAACCGCGTTTTGCAACTGTGAAAAGACTGAATTTATGCCTAGTGTTCTCACGTGCTCATCAAAGCTTTCAGCGTTTGTTCTCAGTAACAAACTACAAAGTGCTTGGTAACATCCTTCCGATCTTATCATTTAAGAAAATTTCCCAAAAATTTTCTTTTACAAAGATTTCCTCTTAGGAAATTTTACTAATTTTTTTTACCTCTTAAAGCGTAAAAAATTTTACAACTATTTCCTCTTAGGAAATGTCAATCATCAACTCAAATGATAAATAAAACCTTTCAAAATTTTTAAATTTTTCAAATTTTAAATAACACTTTTATATAAAAATTATATAGATAAACTTATTTTAAAAAAATGTTAAAAAACATTTGTTTTTTTTTTTTTTTAATTTATACTATATAGTTTTTAAATTTATATAAAAATGATTTAAAAATTTAAAAAACAAAAAAAAAAATTAAAAAAAACTTTAGAGATTTAAAAAAAAAAAAAATTATCCGTGCTGCAGGTCGAACTCGCGACCTCGCGAGCAGCGACTTAAGACTGGCGCCCCTGCCAGTCGGGCTGCGTGGCTGATCCGACAGCCCAACGCGCCCTCAAATATTTAAAACCCTTTGAAGGGCGCTCACGCTACGTGGGCGCTCTTCAAACCCTTGCAAAAGTGGGACTTTAGTCCCACATTCATCCCGCAGGGATGAATTTGGGATTTATAAGGCGTTTGACGCGCCTAAGTTTTTGATTGCCTTCGGGCAATCGACGATCGTCGATGCCCTTTTTGCCGCGTGGTTCAATTCGCGCACGCGCCCGCTGCCGCCACGTGTCGAACCGCCGCCGCTTGTCGAACCGCCGCCGCTGCCACGTGTCCGCCTGTGCCTGTCACGTCCAGCTCCACCAGTGCCTCGAGAATCATGCCGATCTGCTCCAGCGCCTCGAGAATCACGTCGATCTGCTCCTACGGGCCTCCTCGGGTCCTACGGGCTGCCTCGAGATCCGTGTTGTCGCGCCTCGAACTACGGGCCCCATCGCCTCGGGATTCGGGCCGGTCTCGGCTCTTGGCTCTGATACCAAATGTGAGAGGTGAGCTATTCGATGCAAAGGTAAAATATGCATTAACTTGAAATTAGGTTACAATTGATTTAAATAAACACAAAATAACCATACTAGAGAAAAGGGGGGAATAGGAGAAGATAAGGGAAGGGAGAAGAAATTAAATTAAAACTCTCTTGCCGCCCAAAGATGCTGCCGTCCAACTGCCGTCCAGGTAAGGTAAAAGGTAAGTAAACTTACCCAAGGTAAAATACTCTTTTTAACCTTTTACCAATGGTAATTTTCCAACAATGACTAGTAATTTACATTGGTTTGATTCTCTAGAAGTCAAGGATAATTTCTATTTAAATATTGTAGATGATAAGAGATATCTAGTTCATGGAACTAGTAGAGTAACACCTAGTATACCATTTTTAGATTTTGTACTAGAGGATGTTATGTATGTTCTAGGATTATCAACCAATCTCATTTTAGTTACTAAATTGGTTGAAAGTGGAAAATCAATTGAATTCAAATATATAAATGAGCACAATAAATGCATCATCAAAAATTAAAATATAACAAAAGCTACATGATCAATCCAAAATGAAATATATGCTTTAGATTCAATTGGTTTCTCTCAAGAACTTGTTCAATATTTATCTCAATATGATAATTATGATAAATTGACTAAATGTTTAGAAAGATAGGATATAGGAACTTGGATACAACATAAACCAATAATTTTCTACAAATGTAAGCATTGGGTGAATCCAAGATTCATATCAATGAAGGAAATTTAAGAGAACTAAAGGTTCATGAATATTGCAAGGTCACTTGAAGATTGAAGATGAAGATGAAGATCATGATTGAAGACTAAAGTCTTCAATAACCAAATAAAGTAATGCATGGGGGTGTTGGATTATAGTACATTATTTGGTATATGCTAATGTAGCCCCATGGTACCTTGATGGTACATTTATAAATAATAGATTAGGTTTGAGTAGTAGTTTAGAGCATGAGTTATATTTCCCCTTTATGTAAGTATGAATGTGTACAAAATGCACAAGTGTCATGCATATTTATCATGTGTAGAAAATGCACAAGTGTCATGTGATTTAGAGTGCAAGTGTAATTTGAGTCTATGTGTACAAGTGTCTATGAAAGCAAATATGTAATGCAAATATGTGCACAAGTGTCTTAGATTAGAGTATGTAGGTTATGGAAGTGTAAGAGTAATGTATAGGTGTGCATACATTATAGAGTCATTTTCTCATCAAGTATGCAATAGTCAAGTAGATAATCAAAGAATTATGAGACTTGGCATATGGAAAGCGATAGTAAAGTATCTAAAGAGTCACATTACTATTGCTATGTTATGAGATAGTACTCCATAGATTGATATCACATTATGAAGAAAAAACAACATCACTATCATATTTGTAAGATAAAGAGGAGCAACAAAGATTACATACGTTTTGAGAAATTAATATTGTAAGTTATATTACATTCGTAGTACATATTTATTAAGTCTATTTACATTTATATTTATGCATATTATTGAATGTTATTTGAGTTATTATAAGCCTTATTTTACATATTAATTTTCTCATATTATTCTACTCATATCATTAACTTGAACTTATTATATTGTGGCTATATTATTTCCAATCCAGTGATATTTGTGGTAGTATTAAGACTCAAAAATCAAACAAAAGGGCCTAATAAAACAGGTAAATAGAGGATCTACCATCAACAAAACCTTTTTAATAATCAATAAAAGGGTTTGGTGGATCCTGTTGATGGTGGGATTCAACTTAGTCACCATTAGAAAGGTTGTGATCCTTTGTTGGTTTGGTTTGGGTGATAGACTTTACTTCATGGTATGAGGAGTTTAAAGCATGCTAGCATTCTTTGGTATAGACTATCCCTTATTGGTGTCTTCTTTAAATCAACTACTTGATATGTAGAGGGAGCTTCAAGGCCTCTCATATGCATAGTCTCAAGTGGTTGTCCTATTTCACTTTTATTTTAGGTGTGGTCTATCCCATGTAGTGAAACTTCACTACAGTTTAATGACTCACAAGGGGATTTTGCTTACAGGAGTTAAAGAACATAAAAGTAATAGCCTTATCCTTTAGGTTTGTAGCATCTTTGGGGAAAATTTTGGAGGCTTGAGAATTTGAAATAGAAGTGGACTCATAGGATATATCAAGAGGAGACCTCCTTTTAGAGATCTTTCAATAATAAAGCATTAAAGCCCTTTTCCTATCTATCCCTTCTTCTTGTGTAGTTGAATTGGTGACATCATGGTTATCCACTATGTTGCTTGATCATTAGTCCTGATCCATGCAACCTTCTTTCATTTGTATGTTTTGTCTAGTGGCATTCTTCTCAAAAATGATTTTGCATAAACATTTTTACTTTTAGTCATTCTTCTAAATGTTGCTATTTACTTTAGTCAATAACTATAGTACTTGGATTGTACTATATTTTATTTAAATACCTTATATTTATAATATAGTACATGGTATGACATATTTTCACACACTAGTTGCGATGTGTAGATATCCTTCATCAAATGTTGCAATTTTCATACCAAAGTGACTCAAAATTTTTCCTATATTGATTGTTGAGCTCCTAGGATGCATGGTTTATTGGCTTTGGTGAGCGATGAGTCTCTACTGATTCAATAACCTTTGGTGTAGTGGGTCCTTCATATTGGATTATGCATATGACTAATTTGGTTTGTCTAATATCTTCACATTGGTCTACTTACCACATGTTGTTGTTCCATTCATCTATTTGGTTATCCAGTACCAAGATGTGCACTACATCCTAAACTATCTTGAGCTCTAACTCTTCTTATAAAACTAGGAAAGCCTATTATTCCTTGGTCTTGACTAAAAATTATGCTCTACATGATGTATATGGAGGGTCTTAGAGGGAAATTTCATCTTAGCATCATAGTACATCCTTACAAACATGTGGGTCCAATTTAGGGAGAGGTATCCTCTAATTTTTGCAATGAAATTGAAAGAGAGACATAGGTCAAATGATGCTAGTAGGTCAATCATCATTAACTATTGAATGAAGGTCATATTAGGATAGGTATATAGTGAAATTTATATATCATTGATGAGAGTGAGGATAAGAATTAGAGTTTTTTCCAGCTGCACTACTCCTTGTTTAACTCGTTTATAGGCTAACTCTAGATTGTTAGTCACCCTCTTAGGCATGACCAAGGTAATTGCCCTAAAATCCATGAGGCTATTATGTATGAACTTCTCCCTACAAATGAGTGTTAGATAGAAGGTTTATAGCTTGGGCTAATTAGGACTAGGATGACATATTTTATTTTATTTTATTTGTATTTACATGGTGGAATCGGTAGCCGCCACGAATCCGAGTAGGCTATCCAGTTTTTATGGCTGCCACAGTATTCTGTGTTTTCCACCTTGGAAGCCACCACATAGATCTTCGAGCAGTCCACCCCTATAACCACCAGGCCACAATAATTTTAAAAAATTTTACGTCATTGAAAGCACCAGGAAAGGGACAAATGACCAGTATGGTGAGGCCCAAGATTTGAACCTTGGACCTCTGCCCCCCTTATGGGATTTGGAGGAACCAATTGGTCTACACCTTGGACCTAGGATGAGATATTTTTAGGACAACCTACTCTTTCTATTTCTTGATGACATTTTTCTTCTCTAGAGCTTCCTCTAGCTATTTCATTTTCTCTAGTAGGGTGAGGACATCCCATAGTGGTATAGGTACAAATGGAATTTCTTAGGTGCTCAACCACATTGAATGATTCTAGTGGTTAGGCCTTTGTTATATTTCTTGGGATCCATTGGGACCTGGGACTCTTAATGCAAAATTTGGATGTCCAAACTAGTTTTAGTAGGTTTTGCTTTGGTATATGCCTCCTTAGTGCTATATTATATGGATCTTATTGGTTCTTTCCCCATGTTTGACTAATTTTTTGGTTGTTGACCTCTTGCACCAAAATTTATTGTTTTTTGGGCCTCTTTGAACACTCTCCTCTTTCACTTTGTGTGAACACTTGACTACATTTGGGTCTATTTTTTTGATGGTGTGCTTTCATCTCTAGGGATAACATAGAATCCTCGCCCATACAATGTCATCAATATTTGTTTTGGTGGTCCAATTCCCAAAATTAGGAATACTTCCAAGGGTAAGTTTTGAGTGGTTTGTCTTGGTGCATGTACTATAAGGTTTTGATACATATGATTGGGTATTGGACATGTTACCTATTGGATCTATTCATGGCTAAAAACATATGGGTCTAGGTAATAGTATGGCCACCCAAATGGATATCCTATATAATTATTTTAGGTGGGGACCATATCTTTTACTAGATTCAGGGGTACTTGTTGCATAAGGATGGGTACAAGCACTACTTTTCACCTTGGATCTTGAGGTAGACTAGAATATCTATGGGATTGAGGAAGGTACCTTTGATATCCATTAGGAGGAGGTCAGTATCCTAGGTTTCCCTACTAGTAGGAGGGTCTTGGATAGTTATGATAACCAAACCTTTAAAATTTTAATTAACGTTTGAGGGATATAATTTCATTGTTCATGTTTCTCATGGGGCTTTGCAATATTTCTATCTCTAGGTATTGGGAGAGGTGTTTACACCAAATTTAGACTCGATATAGAGGCTAATTGTAAAGTGGTTGGTTGTATTATTGGAGGGGGCTGATATGGTGGTTGGACATTAGGAAAGAGAGTAATAGGGGTTTTAGGGGATAGCCTTATAATTTGGATGAGGTATATTTTGGACTTAATGGCTATCTCATAGGTTGTCAATAATGAATTGCATCCTTTGATATTTATCATCATAGTTGTTTCTAAATTAAATACCTTTAGATAATAGATAAAATCCATATTTAGTATTGGTCATATTTTTACTAGAATTCTATATAATAGGATGACTTGTGGAATTTGACATTGAGTCATCTTAGCTTCCATGGGGGATATTTTTTTTGAGGTATTACATTATTAGTACTCTAGAATACCATTATGTACTATGGATTACTATTATAAATATTTATATTATGAAGTGTGTGTCTAAAGTATGTGTCAAAGTGTGAAGAGTATTTATATGTCATGTATTTAAGTGTGAGTTATGAGTGCAAGGTGTCAAGTTTAGAAGTGAAGAGTCATGTTAGATGTGTTAATATGTGAAGTAAGAGGTTCTGTAATCGTGAGAATCTTTTTCATACAATGAGAAATGTGAAAGGTTGCATCTCCCATGAATTTGAGAACAATACTTAGGAGTATTGAAGACTTTATTATGTCAAGTTATATATTTTAGATAAAGCTCCATGATATTTAATTGAATAAGTTTTGTATTTTGATTAATTCTAATTTGTGAATATAATAGAGAAGTTTTTTATTGAGAAATACTTGTGTTACTTGTGGATGACATTTTATATGTGAGTTTTTGATCTTGGAATATTTATTTATGATTTGTTTAAATCATATTTACCAAAAATGGTATCAAATCAATCTTGGTTTAGAGGTACACTAGTGAGGAACTATAAATATTGATGAAGGATTACTCAAGAGAAGAGAATGGAAGATAACGATTAGAGATCTATGAAAAAAATATTTTGTTGGAGATATTCATTAGAAGATGTGGATAACTTTGGAAGATATTGATTAGAGGATGTTTAAATTTTTATGGGAGAGAATTATTGGATATTTGGAGGAATATTACGAAGAAGAGAACATTTAAGGAGGATTAATAAATATTAAATATTGTAAAAAAGCCAAACTAGGCAACATTAAAAGGAGAAGATATGAACTATTGTAAAGAGAATTTATAGACCAAAAGTTAGTGAATGTTGGTACATTGGAAATCATGTAAATTTTGAGCTAGGTAACAAATAGGTAAGAATACAAGTTGATTTTTGAAACATTGCTTGAGTTGGATGAGAAAATATTTGAAGAATGAGATAAAGTTAAATGAGCAACAATTTGAAGAACGAATGAAGAGCATCGATTGGGAACAATCTATGAGAATGGAAGTAGAGAATACTAGAGAATGTGAAGGAGTGGATGATGATTGAAGGAGTGTAGAAGAACATAAAAGAAGAGGAGAGTTGAGTGTGCCACCATTATAGGATCTACAAACAGAAAAGCAAATAGAAGCACTTAAAATTCATGGAGCATAGGTATGAACAAAGGTGAAGGTGAAACATTTGATGCAAACATGTGTATGATTGAAGGTAAATGAGCATTGGTTGATAGAGGTGGATAACAAGAATTATATTCATAGAACATTATGCATCTCAAAAGATTTTTGAAGTTAACCTACATTGACATTATGAGTTTTTAAAGGTTTGTGTTTTAATAATTAGGGCATATTTGAATTCATGGGCGTATATTTAAAATTTTAGGAGTTATAAGTTATTTTATTGATTATTAAGGAATTCAAAGAGATAAGCTAATTAAAAGGAATTGAACATTGAGATTAATGGAGGTATAATAAAATTGGATAATTGATTTGAATATTGTTTGATTGATGATTGGAGAAATAAGGGAATGATTTATTTAATGAATAATGGAGTTAATTAATTATGGGAGAAATTTGGAATTGGGAAATTTAGATATTATTGGGGAGACATAAGAGGATTAAAGAATTGAATTTGAATATTGATGAATTAATATTTGAAAATGTATTGATGAAATTGAGATTTTTAAAGGGAAATTTGAAATTTGAATTTGAAAAAGAGGGAAGAATTTGAAATTAAAATTTTGGGAGTTATAAGGAGTGAAAAGTAAATTTTAAGAATTAAATGTTTGTTTAATTTGAAGAAGAAGAAGAAATTCAAAATTTCTACATCATGGATATAAAACAAGGAAAAATGAATATTCTAAATGAATAAAAAGAAAAAAATCATTTACAAATTGTTTCAAAATAAAAACAACATGGAATAATATAACTGATGGAGCATATACAATTCATTCAAAGAGAAGAAAAAAATGTAATTATTATGATTCTTAAATGGTGCATAAAATATTGTTTTAAATATGTTTATTATCAAGAGAAATTAGATTGTAATACAATAGTGACATTCAAAATATCAAAGAAAATTGCAAAATCAAGAAACATATTTTTTGTTCCTTTAAGAGTCCTTCCAAAATATATAAGATCATATTACACTCAAAGGTGAGAACAATGCAATAAATATGGATACAAAGTTAAAAATTATTGGGATCTTGTTCATTGTAAAAATTGTGGGATCCATAATCATTGTCACAAAATATTTTGGTATAAAGGAGATAGTGTCCATAAATGGATTACTATAAAACGTATATTAATGATGTCATTAGATGAAATTATCAAATAGGTAATTGCAAACACTACTATGAAAATAATCAAAATCATGATAAATTTAGTTTTGGTGGAAAAAAAATCAAAGACAAAATATGGAAACCAAACAAAGATAAAAGACAAATATTGAAAGCAAAGCCTTCACACCAAATAATTGAATATGGTGGGGTGTTGGAGCTATTACATTATTTGGTACCATTGAGTACCATTAAGTACCATGGAGTACTATTGTAAATATTTATATTAGTAAGTGTGTGCGTCTAAAGTATATTTCAAAGTGTGAGAGTATTTATGTCATGTAATTAAGTGTGAGTTATGATTTCTAGATGTCATATGTGCAAGGTGTTAAGTGTGCAAGTGAAGGGTTAAAAGTGATAGGTGTCAAGTGTGAGTGAAGTAATATTAGATGTGTCAAGATGTGAAGTAGGAGGTTATGTAATCATGAGAAGCTTTTTCATAATGTGAGGCATGTGAAAGGTTGCATCTCCCATGAGTTTGAGGAGAGAAATAGTCAAGAGTATTGAAGAGTTTATTATATAAAGTTATATATTGGATACAAATATCCATGTTATGTAATTGAATAAGTTTTTTTATTGTGAGGAGTTTTTATTTAGGAATGTAATAGAGAAGTTTCTTATTGATCAATACTTATGTTTTGCATGGATGATATTTTATATGTGCGTTTTGATCCTAGAATATTTACCTATGTGCTTTTTAAGGCATATTTTCCAACATATTTTGATAGTCACCAACTACTCTAACAAAGATACTCCATCTACCTTCTCCCCAAACATATCCATGAATATATTTTCAAGTTGGTCTTAGTCAATGATAGAGTGTGGCGCTAGTGAGATATACCACCCCCATACTTCTCCCTTAAAGGAATCCACCAATAGTATGAGCACAACATTTTGCTCTTCAATGTTGTACGAAGTGCATACATTGATCATGTGTTGGAGATGTTTAGTTGGAGTTATTACATCATTTTTGATGAAATATGACAAGTAATTTAGCATCGAGACCAAGATATCATCCTAGGTAGTAGATTCAATTTGTGGTTATAATGGGCCTCTATCATTCCATTCTAGAAGTCTTTTGTAGTTTAGATTTTGAAGGGAACCATGTTTTATTGTTGTACTCTTCTTATGTTTCCAAAGTTGAAAAGGATAGAAGAAACTAGGGATTTTCTCTTACGTATGATTTTGTGATGACTTTTGAACTCATGAAACAATTATCTTACCTTTAGTCACTTTGTTTGGGTTATTTTCTCTTTTCTTATATAATGGAGTCACCAGGTGGGAAGTGATTTTGCTCAAAATAAAAAAGTTCCCATTGTAACCTCTTCTCATACTTTGAAATATGGTTTCTTCAAGGTATTATTTTATAGCAGAGTCACCAAGTGAACCTTCAAGGTGCTTCAACAACCAAAGTACTGAGGTCTTTGTAAAAACCTCAATATAACTTCTAATTAGGGAAAATATCATCAATTTGTGTCCCGCTAGGTATGCTAGTTTAAATTGTTGGATATTGGAAATGGCCCCTATGCTCTAGGTGTAGTGACCACCCATAATGTGGTCTCATTAGGTGCATCTGGTGCCCATGCCTCACATGAAGCACCAATCCTTGGAATTTTAGGGAGAATGGGAGGCGGCTCCTTTGGATGACCTATGGTATGTTTACCAAGACTAAATCCTTGTCTAGATGTGATATTAAGTGCATTCCTTCCAACCTTACCTCCTAAACTATCCTAATCTATTTTTTTCTTTCAATGGAAAAAGGACATAGAGGAAAACAATAAAATCTAACTATCCTATCTAGCCTATGCCAAGCGTGGAGATGTGCCAAATATTATAATTTCCATATTTTATATCAGTAGGATTAATAAACACATGGATCAAAACATGAAAACTAGAACAAACACAATCTCAACCACAAATGGATAAAAAAAAATCTCCTTTGAGAACTAAGACAAATACTAGTTTTATCCCTCCATAGAAAGATATATGAACATAGAGACCAGGATAGAATTTGGATTATTCACAAATCCTTGTATTCATATATAATTGAAAGAGGCTCTATGACCTATACATGTAATGACTCAAGCCTTGAGTCCAAACTGATATATAAAATAAAATATGAGATAATAATTGCTCAAGCCCATATATTAGGCATAACAACAATTAAACCACCTTTTCTTGACCAAAATATAACTATTTATAATATTTACATCAAAATTGAAAATTCAAAATTTTTATCCCAAGTGGATATGGGTGGGAGCCCCTACATCATCCTTGGTCATTGAGCCAAGAATTTTTACTACATTTATTTTTGAAAGTTCTAGATATGATATGGGGTTAAATTGCCATAAATGCTCATACAAGTAGCATGATTTACTTAAAGATATATCATTAATGAACTCACCTTAATATTTTTTCTTTTCTATTCTAAACTTCCTAAGTATATTCCTCCCATTTTGGACTAGACGATTGGGTTTTTATAATGGATTGGTTACAATCCCTACCTCTAGTGGTCTAGTAGCTCTGACTTTGTTCTTGCATTCATCATTGGCCTTCTAAATTGGTTATTGTTGCATTTGATGTTGTCCTACTCCTTTGATTATTTATTAGTTGAATACCTATATGGGATTCATAAGGCATCATTTCATAGGCACATTTTAAGTCTGGTTTGGCTTGTTCATGCTCTACTTGCACCTCTACATATGATTCCTTTAGGTGATCTATGTGTGGATTAACAAGACCTAGAAATCTTGTTGAATCCTTACTTGAATCATCCTGTCCCCCTCTTATTTTCCCTCTAAGGTCCTTAGGTATTACTTAATGGTTTTGTAGCTCATTCTACTGAGAATATACACCTAGGATTATGGACTGTTGTAACCTAATCATAGAAAGAGGGTAATCGAGTTTTAGGGTCCATTCGCTAGGTTAGTGAAGGAGACTAGGTAAATTGGTTAAATAGAGGCCTTGCCATTAATGAAACACTTTAGTCATCACCAAAAGAGTTCTAAGGCTCATATTGATGGTAGGATGTGGTTTAGTCACCATCTAAAAGGTTTTGATCCTTTATTGGTTTAGTGCGAGTGATTTAATTTAGCTAGTGGATCTTTGGCACAAACTATTCTTTGTTGGTGTATTCTTCAAATTAGCTACTTGGTATGTGGAGGTAGCTTAGGGCCTCTCATATACATAGTCTAGGATGGAAATCTTATTTAACTTCTCTTCTAGGTAGAGGTTTACCCCATGTAGTGAAAATTGAATACAATAAATTTTATCACTTTAGGCCAAATACATCGTCAAAACTTTTTTTTACTTTTTTTTGGTCAAAAATTTTGAGAACCCTCAATATCCCTTCATATTTTTGGGCTTTGACTAACAACACAATTTTTCAAAACTTCTTCCTTTTTCTTAGGTTAAGAATTTTGCTATTAAGTACTATTCTTCTAATTGGAATTTCTTTGCATCATTCCTTAAAAATTGCCTAAGCCCAAAACTTATGTGTAGTGGAAATCACTACAATTCTAGTGACTAATACATAGTATTATTTTTTATTTAAGGAGAAATTTAAAGTGATTACTTTAATTCATGAGAATAGAATAAAAAATTAGAGAAACTCGTAAAAAGAAACAAAAGAAATGAGGAAAAAAGATACAGAGAGCTTTATAAATATGGCATCTTATTAGGAATTTATTTTATTTATTCTCATTTCTCATCAAAATGGAAACGGGCTTGTCAAAAAAGATCATAAATTGCTTCCAGTTCAAACTAATAATCTCGAGAGGTATCTTCGGTTTGATATACAACTTCATGCATATGGATTTTTAATTTTTCCAATGGCCTAATTGCCCAAGCTATGCCATCTATCATAGGAGGATTGACCATTCTTCAAAATGAAAGACATTTTCCCTATGTGTCTTGATTAGTTACAAATATTCATATTTAGAATATAGTCTAGCTTCACTCCAAGGAGAAAAAAATCCTTTATGTACTAAAAATTCACTCCAAGGCTAATAATATATCAATTAACATTCATTAATAAATAGAAATATGAATGTAATAGATTGAATCATACATGTATAAAGCATGTAGCACAACTTAAACTATTAGTTTCTCAAATGTATGCACTCTTTATTACTCCTATTTCTCCTACGAATGTATCATAAAACTTAACACTTTTTATACTATGAAGACATTGTAGGCTATGTAGACTATAGCGGTGATGTAGGTGATGTCGATGATGTCCACTATAGAGTAATATATAGTCATTGTAGAATGATTATTTGATTACTTGACTCTTCATTTCCTTATGCCATATCGCATGACTCGTGGATTCTCTACTTGACACTTGCATACGCATACCTCTATCTTGTATGTACACTTGGACATAACTCTTCACATAACACTTCCTAGTCTAAGAATACTTGTGCACATATACACACACAACACTTACATAGTTGTACACATGAAACTTGTACATTTTCTACAAATTATTAGATTATATAAAATATTTATTCATACTCTAATCTAAGACAACCCTAATATAATATTTACAAGATGTACCATGAGGGTACATTAACGTGTACCAAATAATTAAATAGGGAATTTAACACATATCCCCACACACATTGTGGTATAAACATTAGAACTATCAAAGAAGAGCCAAAGCTCAAAACATTGTGTTATCCCCCAGACAAGTACCCTTTTTTATTACCATGAATAAAATAAAAATTAAAGTTATGGTAAGGCATAAAAACTTGTTCAAGTAAAAATCTATATAATTCACAAGTGCTAAATTATGGTAATAAATAATATATTATCTTAACATGAATATTTAATTCCATACATGAATCAAACTCATCTTAAAATATAACTTTATTTAAAAATTAAAATTAAAATTAAAATTTTAAACATTATAAAAAAAACATTCACCATAACTCATTGTATAATGACTAAATCATATTATTATAAATATAAACAGGCATATTAAATTGTATAAAAAAAAAAACTAATATAAAAATTATAACTAACTAAATTATAATATAAATAAGCCATCTTCAAGGCCATTGTATAGTAAAAAACCATAAAAATGGTTTGCTTTCCAACATTAATGGCATTGAAAAAATGCCAACCAATATTGATAGCTTTGACCCATCCTTATTTTTGGCCAGCCAAGAGCGTAACGACCCAAAAACACAAATAGAAAAATACAAAAATAGAAAAAGTTTTTTTTTACTATTGAGAGAGGTACATGAACCCTTAATGGATCCCTAATAAAACTACCATTTGCCTAAAGTTTCAATCTCCTAAGTTTTCCTGAAAGCTACATCTCATGACGTACCCTAACACAAGTTCGTCTATGTAGGCATATCATTTGTTACTGCAATAAGCCCATCTATCCCATCATTCTTGATGAGCTAGACTTATCACCCTTCATCCATTGAATGTATACATGCATATCCATACCATACACAAATCATTATGTGTAGGTATGCTAAGAGTATTGCAAGCCAAGCTATCTATCCCATCTCCACGATGAGCTATATTAACTCAGATATAGTCTCTCCACAACTTAGTCCTTTATCTCCCTAAGGGGTCTCAATTATCTTAGGTATCCTATGTTCAACCTAAGGGGTTTTCAATTCCCTTAGGTCACCTATGTTCACCCTAAGGGGTTCTCAATTCCCTTAGGTCACCTCTGAGTTCACCCTAGAAATCTACTCTTAGATTTCTATCATCAAGCAACAAAACAATGATACAACTAGATACTACAACATCAAGGAGTAATTACTAAGCATCCAAAAAATAAAGAAGGATTAACACTAAAAGAGAATCAACTACATAACTTAACCAAATACAAAAATAAAGTAAAGGTACTTCCTCTAAACCAATAAATATTTATTGCATTAGAATTTGCATGGTATTTCCTTCTTATTTTAAAGAATATTACAATAACTGCATTGGGGATATCTCCCCACAATTCTAGTATATTTGAGCATAAGTAAAGCAACATAAAATACAATTACCTGTAATTTGCTTCCATTGAACTCCTTGCTTCCCATTGATTCTTTGAGGGTAGTAGGTGATTAAGATACACATGGTTCAGGATAGACATGATTTTAAATGCATCTATTCATTTACTTTACCAAATTGCAACTATACAAAATTCAATTAAGTTTCCAACCATCTAATGCATAATGGATATTATAAAACATTCTTTACTTTTATCTTCACCTCTAAAGTTCCCTTAGAGAGTCATCCAATATGTACTACTTAGATCAAGGTCTAACTTTAATCAAATCCAATCATGTCTTAAAGCATTAAAGTCACATACCATTAACCTCTAAAATAATCCTTTTATTTCCATTCCCTAAACCAAAGCCCCATAACTTCAATTCAAATAATAAATATACATCCTTTTTAATACACAAATTCTGATCAAATAAATTATTGTTTTAAAGCATTAAAGTCACATCCCTTTAATCTTTAAACAATCATTCATTCATTCTCTAAATCAAATCCCCATAACTTTAATTTAAAGAATAAATCTACATCCTTTTTAATTAAAAATCCCTAAGATAATTATCATAAATCAAAGGTTTCCTTTTTAATTAAAAACCCTAAGATAATCAACATAAATCAAAGGATTCCTTTTCAATTAAAAACCCTAAGATAATCAACATAAATCAAATTTTTCCTTTTTAATTAAAAACCCTAAGATAATCAACATAAGTCAAAGGTTTCATTTTTAATTAAAAACCCTATGATAATCAACATAAATCAAAGGTTTCTTTTTTAATAAAAAGCCATAAGATAATCAACATAAATCAAAGGATTAATTTTTAATTAAAAACCCTAAGATAATCAACATAAATCAAAGGATTCCTTTTTAATTAAAAACCCTAAGATAATCAACATAAATCGAAGGATTCCTTTTTAATTAAAAACCCTATGATAATCAACATAAATAGAAGGTTTACTTTTTAATTAAAAACCCTAATATAATCAACATAAATCAAAGGTTTCCTTTTTAATTAAAAACCCTAATATAATCAACATAAATCAAAGGTTTCCTTTTTAATTAAAAACCCTAAGATAATAAACATAAATAAAAGGTTTCCTTTTTAATTAAAATCCCTAAGATAATCAACATAAACCAAAGGTTTTCTTTTTAATTAAAAACCCTAATATAATCAACATAAATCAAAGGATTCCTTTTTAATTAAAAACCTTCAGTATATTTCATATAAATCCAAGGTTTTAGTTTAATTAAAATCCTTCAATATGTCTCATATGAATCAAAAGTCTCTTTTTAAACACCCTTCATTGTATTTCATATAAATTAAATGTATCTATTTAATTTAAATTGCACAATGAGACTTTCTAATACAATACTTAACCAAAGGCTAACACCCTTAATGGCATATACTGAACAATATTTGTAGAGAAATTAAGGGATAGCCAAACTAGGAGTTCAACAAGGTATAATAGGGTAAAATTAGGTGCTTTCTAGATGCATCCTTATCTTAAACCCACAACTAGTTTTCTCTACTGGTGGTGCTCCCAAGAATGACACTCCCTCTCTCTTTGGACATGGAGGTCTAAGACACACAACACTCTCGAATTCTTAGCGCTCTCTAGACACACTCGATGCCCTTGAAATCATAGCGCTTTCAAAGCATTAATCGGGCTCTGAAAGACACAATGTCCTCAACCAATCTCAAGATCTTAGACTCACGATATTATTAAAAACACTAGAAGGCTCTTAAATGCTCATAGGCTCTTAGATTCGTGGCATCTTCAAGACACTCGCGGTGCTCTCTAAAAACCTTAACTGGTGCTCCTAAAAATATAGCATCCTTAGGCACTCAAAGTGCTTTCTAAAAACACTAATAGGACTCCTAAAACACCAACATGGTCTTAAAAACGTCTTGAAAGCATTTGCAGTGCTTTCTAAAAACACCAATAGGGTCTTAAACATAGTGTTTTCAAAGCATTCGTAGTGCTTTCTAAAAAAACCAATAGGGCTCCTAGAAAACACATCATAGTGCCCTCAAAACTTAGATGCAAGTGGTTTCAATTGTTACCAAAGGCTTTTCATGCTACAGGGAGTATAACCAGGCTTCAAACCACAATTTTCACCATAACAATACATGTAAACAAAACAGGTTAAATTCTAAAACACTCCAACCTTAATACTCTTGCAAAATGGAATTTGGTGGCATCTCGGATGCCTCTCCCTTGATTGTGGTGCATTCCTATCATTTTTCTAGTCCCTGGTCTACATCCTCCTCCTTCGTCCTCACATCATCCCTATGTTGTCCATACGTCGTTCCATTTTTTTCCCTCTCTTCTTCCTTTTCCTCTCTAGCACCATACATGCTTTCTTGCCCAGGTGGACCGTCTATCCTTATCAAACCTTGAGCCCTTCCTCGAGCCCCCTCCTTCTTCAATGCTTCATCCCTTCCTCTAGTAGCAAGGAATTTTTCCTCTGATATTTTCCATATTTGAAAACTTAGAGCCACCCTAGATTATTTTTATAGCTTACACGCTATAGGGGAATGGGATATTTATATAATTTATATTATATTTTTTTTTAAATAATAATGATACCCTTTTAAACAAATATAATTTATGTGATATTTATCACTATTAAAATATACTTCTTTTATTAGACAATTTCATAATTGTTCTTTCTTTAAAATAAATGACATATATTTCTTAAATAGATTTTTATTTTATTTTTCAATTAATTAAAGTCTTTTAATGACTTCTCCATTATCATTAAAATGAACACCTTTAATTAATTTAAAAGAACTTTCATTTATTAAATAAAATTAAGTTTACTAATGAGCTTAATTAAATCAATCATTATTTAATCAAAAATTCATTAATTCTTTTAAATGAATCTTCATTTAGCATATAAATTTAATATGTTTTTCTTCATAAAAATGATGCTCTATCTTTACTTCAACAAGACAGTTAGCTTTATGCATCCTCATAGTCATACATTTTGCAGTTGTTTTCCTATATAAGCTTCAAAATTATGCTACTCAAACCATGATACAACAAAGAGCAAAAAAAATTATAAAACAACAAAGAGGGAATTTTTCCATCAACCCAGTCATCTATTTTAGCCAGAAATTTTATCATAGCTACTAGACTATCAACTAAGGCTCAAGGTGATCAATCATCGATGATTATCCCTTTTGATAATGCATACCTATTGAAAGCACGAGGATACATAAGCAAACAAAAGGGAAATGTAACGCTAAGTCCTACGAATAAGAATGCATGAAAAGAGGGAAAACAAACGAACTAAAACAAGATTTAAAGAAAATGTAAAAGTGCAGCCCTTTATTTTATTAATTTTATCGAGATCGGGTTACAATACATCCCCTCCCTTTTCAGGGGCTAGGAGCATCGAACATAGTTTTGTTACACCACAAATGATACATTTCCCTTGGGGATCTTCTCCATGCCCACATTTGAAATGGGCGAGCCAAATTTCGCCACTGCTTGCGTGAATGCATCTGTAATTCCTTGCTGCCCCTCCGGTGTCGAGATACTACGTTTAGTGAAACAACAAATGATTAGTAGCACCTGCGGATGGAGGGAAATATGCAATCCCCAAGGCCTTCGGTCAATGCATACATGAAATAATAAAAATGGTAATCAAAACATATCAAAATAAGATGAAACTTGAACATGAACATATCATCATGGACACACTGCAACAGGAACAGTCAAGAAATTTGCTATAGATTTCTAATCGCTCCGGGGTGGGACGATTAGGACTGTCATAGATTGTCAGAAAGCGACCTCCCAAATGTCCCATCTAGAGGCCTCCAAAACACCTATAAATTTGGTGTTAGGCAAAATAGGGAATTTTGGGACGAACTAGAAGGTCATATTTGGCTGATTTTGCCTCGATCGCCCTATATATGAAAGCGCTCCCTATATGTTAGTGAAAGCGAAAAGCAATGAAAACACAGTCAAAACTCATCAGAATGACATGAAATTTGAATGGCAGCATATGTGAAAGACATAAAATGAAATGCAAAATAAATAGTAAGGAAATATGCTATATATTTCTAATCACTCTGAGGTGGGGCGATTAGGACTATAGCAGTGCGGGGGGCGCCTGGGGGTAGGACGCCCACCGTTTGGGGCTTGGTTTTGGCATCAATCCACTTGGGATATGTCCAAAACCTCCTATGGGGTTGTGTCAAAAAATTGGGTGGGATATTGTGGCCAGATGTTCAAGTTTTGGGTCCGAATTGTGCTTCCAATGTTCACCCGATAACCTCCCTTTCGAAATAGAGATCAAGGATGTAAGAAGCACAATGAGGGTGAGGGTATAATTTAGCAGCACTTCGTTGCTACAAATGCTACTGCTCTATTTTATTTTTTTGGGGTGATAAGACTCACCATTTTATAGACCTAGGGTATCTCTCTTTGAATGCGCATGCGAGGGCACCACTTGGCTTGCTTGCCCTATTTTGGGATAAAATATTCTTCCCTGATTTAGAGTCTCCTTGCAATAGTCCTCCATGATCAAGGCATGCTTGACTGAAGTCCATCTCTCTAATTTTAAGTCATTCCTCGCAATTGCATGCCCTGAAGGAGCAGTTAAGTGGCGGACCTATCGAGGTTTGAATTTTTTCTAGTCAAACCTGCTAATCGTCCCACCCTGGGATGATTACTGCTAATCAGGATGAATACCAGTTTGTAATCGTCCCAAGGTGTGACAAGTAGGGAGCAAAGTGCTAAAAAGATGCCAAATTGACCTCTGACCTTCCAAAACTACTGTGGGAGTGGTTAGGACCACTTTTTAACCTTTGGGGGCTGCCCTAGGGGCTATGTATGTCAATTTGATCAGTGCTTGTCATTACATAATCAGATGGGTGTTGTTTTGGTATCTACAGATGCCTATTTTTGGGATGCGTTGTGCATGGTGCAGTGCTAAGAAAAAATAGATAACCAAAACACTAATAATTAGGGTTTCTTAGTAACCTAACCAACTTTTGATGCCCCAAGTATGGAAAGGGCATGCATTCTTGAATCCTTGCTTCTAATGATCTAAGGAGTTTAATTCAAGTGTTAACCTTTTCGGTGAGGTGTTACTTGATCTTGGAAATTTCTCAGTCATGAATAGACAAACGACACAACCTTTTGTCTGCAGGAACCTTGAGTTCATGATTATAGAATGCCAAGTGTTTGATTAGTTTGTGATTATTGCTTGTTTGCTACCCAAGCATGGGCATGATTGTATTTGTCAATGATCCTTTGAATGCGTGTCATTTCCTTGATTGGGTGTGTTTTTGTTGATTGGTAACTAAGTGTGACTACCCCCTCAAGTGACGAATTGATGAGGGAATGACCAACATGAGAAAAGCGATGAGTCGCTTGACCCAAGATGACTTTTGTAAGGGTACCTTTAGTTATTTTTCGTTGAATGCTTATGCAGTTTCCAAACATTCTGACTTGTTTTTGGTGGGTTTGAACCCTTTTTGTGACGCATTTTGGAGTTGAAAGTGTCAAAAATTCATCCTCCCGTGGAGCGGTCCAGCTATGGTAGCCTTCTTAGGGAGTAGGATAGTGAAAATTTGTGACCCCAACATCTATTTTGTATTCCAAGAATGTAAGGCGTAAAGGCGCCTTCGTTCAACAATCTTATTGCTATTTTTGGGTGGGTTTTTTACCCTTTTGTGACGTTGTTTAGGGATGAAATTCTCAAAAATCCGTCCTCCTGTGGAGTGGTCCAGCTATGGTAGCCTTCTTAGGGAGTAGGATATTGAGGATTTGTGACCCCAACATCGGTTTTGCATGCCAATAATCGTAGGCGCAAAGGTGCCTTTGTTTGATAGTTTGATTGCTATTTTTTGTGCATTTTGGTGCAGTTTTTGTTGTTTTTGAATTTCTTGCTTTGTAATCGTTCCACCCTAGGACCTGTAATCATCCTAGGGTGGAACGATTATAGGTCCAAAAGCCTATTTAAGGGCCAAAAATAGGTTTTGGGCTCATTTGCATTTGTTTTTCCTGGCGTTTGGGAGCTGTGAGGAGGAGGTCGAGTTCGTGTAGTGGAGCACTGTGAAATTTTCTTAGACACTATGATTTCATGGACCGGATCATCAAGTTGTGAAGCCGAAGCGATACCGGTGAGTGCTCCTCTTTATTTTACCTGTTTTTATTTTCAGAATTGTAATTTATTTTATAGGTCATTTTTCTGTTTAGACTAGAATAAAAACCCTAGGTTAAATTGTTTTACTTTGTTTTTGTATTTTGTTCGTTTAGACTAGGATGAAAACCCTAGGTTAAACTATTTTACATTGTTTTTGTATTTTGTTCATTTAGACTAGGATGAAAACCCTAGGTTAAACTGTTTTACTTTGTTTTTGTATTTTGTTCATTTAGACTAGGATGAAAACCCTAGGTTAAACTATTTGACATTGTTTTTGTATTTTGTTCGTTTGGACTAGGATGAAAACCCTAGGTTAAACTGTTTTACATTGTTTTGGTATTTTGTTCGTTTAGACTAGGATGAAAACCCTATGTTAAACTATTTGACATTGTTTTTGTATTTTGTTCGTTTAGACTAGGATGAAAACCCTAGGTTAAATTTTGATTTTTTGTAAACTAAGGTTAAAAACCCTAGGTTTGTTTGTTTTGTTTTTTTGTTTTAAACTAGAGTTAAAAACCCTAGGTTTTTTTATTTTGTTTTATTTTTTTTGTTTTTTGTAGTTTAAACTAGAGTTATAAACCCTAGGTTAAATTTTGATTTTTTGTAAACTAAGGTTAAAAACCCTAGGTTTGTTTGTTTTATTTTTTTGTAGTTTAAACTAGAGTTATAAACCCTAGGTTAAATTTTGATTTTTTGTAAACTAAGGTTAAAAACCCTAGGTTTGTTTGTTTTGTAATTTGTTTGTTTGTACAATGGTGAAATTTTTTTGTGTATAATTTGTAGACATTGTGTATGTTTGTTTTAGTGATGTACAATTTTTTTTTTGTTTATCAAAATAAGGTTAAAAACCCTAGTTTGTAATTTTGTATTTTGTTTGTTTGTACAATGTTGTTACTGTTGCTGTATAGTTTATTAAATATTTTGATGTGTATAATTGGTAGAAATTGTGTATGGTTGTTTTAGTGTTGTACAATATTTTTTTTTTGTTTGGTTTTGTCATGTTTTAATGTGTTTGTTTTGTTTTCTTTTGCAGGTTGTGAAGAGTCGGTACCGTGTGCCGACGGTGTTCTCTGAAGCACGGGAGGCACTGAATGTGGCTGACTAGGAGTGGCTTGATGCCCTTAGGCTCAAGTAGGTGACTCGATTAGAGCCTATGGTGGGGGATCGGGCATATCTGATGGCCCTGATCAACTTGTGGGATCCCTGCACCAACACCTTTCATCTCCCAATAGGGAAGATGATGGTTACTCTTGAAGATGTCTATAGGATTCTGCAAATTTTGATAGACGGTCTTCCTATTCGCACTACTCCATGGGATCAGTGGATGGCGGTGCTGACATGGTGCTTCAGGCATGGGGTGGAGATGGGGGTGGATAGTCTGGTGGGATGGCAGAGGGGGATTGCTTGATTGGCAGTATTTTGGTGCGATGGTGGATGGAGAAGGGCATGTTGGGGGTGAGGCATGCATTACTAATGACCCTCATTTCCAACATGCTGCTACCCGACTCATCAGGTGTGAGGTTCCCTTGGAACCTGTTGGAGGTAGTTTTTAGATTGGTTGAGTGTCCGACGGAGGCACCCTTGATTATGAGGTGGGGACAGACGCTACTAGCACAACTTTATGATGAGTTGTACGAGGTCCGCTGCCAAATGCAAAAGGGGATTGGGTGTAGCTACTTGTTGTAGTGCTAGGGGTGGAAGCACATAGCTATGGAGAGGCCACAGGGTTTGTGGAAGGATATTTCTATCCTTCTGCTCAAAGAAACTTGCAAAGATAAATTAATAAACCGAATGGAATGACGAACGTAGATATCGAATAAGAAAAATGCAGTGAATGGATAAAATAAATCAAATGCCACTCAAGGTGGGCACACCCTCGTCGTATAGGCTCAATGCGAAACGCAGATGAAAAATAAAAATATAAGATGATCTTTCAATTAAACTATTTGTGAATCATATATACTAATTTTAACATGCTTGGAAATCATGGCCGACGTACTATGTTTGGAGTGTAACATGACTCCCCTCCTCGGAAAGCTTTGTCCTCAAAGCTGGAAATGTCTGGAAGATACTTTCAGGTTCCCATGTGGCATCTTCCTCTGGTAAATCTTGCCATTTAATGAGAAATTCTTGAATCTGACGTGATCTCAGTCTTCGGGTTCTATGTTGTAGTATATCTTCAGGTTGGAGATGTATGCGTCCTTCCTCATCGAGCACTGGTAAGTCTGATTGACTTTGTACTTTCTGACCAATTACTTTTTTAAGACATGAAACATGAAATACCGGGTGTATTCGTGATGATGTAGGTAGCTCTAATTGATAGGCTACTTCTCCAATGCGGCGCACAATTTTGTAGGGACCATAGAATCGTGGAGCCAACTTTTGGCTGGACTTTATCCTTAATGAGGATTGTTTGTAGGGTTGCAACTTTAGGAACACCCAATCACCTATATTAAAAGTTCTCTCTGATCGGTGCAAGTCTTGTTGTTGTTTCATACGATTCTGTGCTTGGACTAAATTCTCTTTGAGGATGGTGAGTGTAGACTGCCTTTGTTGGAACCAATCATCCACTTTGGCTACTTTGGCTGATCCATGTACGTAATCTGCGATTGCTGGAGGTTTGGTGCCATATAATGCTTCAAATGGAGACATCTTAATTGAATAATGGTAAGAAGTGTTGTACCACCATTCTGCCAATGCTAACCAATGGCTCCATTGGTATTGTTTATCTTGAGCAAAACATCTTAAGTACGTACCCAAACATTTGTTAACTACTTCTGTTTGACCATCTGTTTGTGGATGGTAAGCTGAAGACATGTTCAATTTGGTACCACTAAGTCGAAATAACTCCCGCCAAAAGTTACTAGTGAAGATGGGATCTCTATCACTTACAATATTTTTTGGCATACCATGTAATTTGAAAATTGAATCCATAAATACCTTTGCCACCTTGCTTGCGGAAAACGGATGTTGTAAAGCCTGAAAGTGAGCGTATTTGGATAACCGGTCTACGACGACGAAGATTATTGTCCTGCCTTCTGACTTTGGAAGACCTTCAATAAAATCCATGGATATATGTTCCCACTGTCGTTCAGGGATGGGTAATGGTTGTAACAATCCTGGTGATTTGACTGTTTCTCCTTTATTGCGCTGGCAAACTTCACATTCTGCTACCCATTGTTTGACTTCTGCTTTTAATCCTTTCCAACAAAATGATTGTTTGACCCTTAAATATGTCTTCAAAAATCTTGAATGTCCTGCTGATGGAGAAGCGTGTGATTCATCGAGGATCTTTGATTTGAGTTCTGAATTGTGTGGAATGTAAATGCGGTTCTTCTTTCGGAGGATTTTATCTTCATAAGAGAACAAAGGGTGTTTAGAGGACCCTATAGATAATTCATGAATTATCTGGGCAGTTTCACTATTGGACAACCATTCATCTTGTAATTGATTCACCCATTGGGAGCAAGGACCTGAAATAGCGTTAATGACTACTTCATCTTCATATTTCCTGGATAGCGCATCGGCGGCTATATTTTCCTTCCCTTTCTTGTATTCGATAATGAAATCATAGCCCAACAGTTTGGTTAACCACTTATTTTGTTCCGGATAAGAAAACCTTTGCTCCAGAAAATGCTTGAGGCTACTATGATCTATTTTTATAATGAAGCGACTACTGATTAGGTAGTGTCTCCATTTTTCTACTGCATGAAGAATAGCCAACATTTCTTTTTCGTATGTTGATCTTCCCAAATTTTTCTCGAAAAGTTGTTTACTTTCAAATGCCAATGGATGACCTTCTTGCATTAGTATAGCCCCAATTCCTGTTCTTGATGCATCACATTCGATAATAAATGGTTTGTGAAAATTGGGAGTTGCTAATACTGGAGTTGTACACATGGCTTTCTTAAGAGCTTCGAAGGCTTGAGAAGCCTCTGGCGACCAACGAAAAGCATCCTTCTTTGTGAGTGCGGTGAGAGGTGCTGCAATCTTACCATAGTTGTGCACAAACTTGCGATAGTAGCCCGTGAGACCCAAAAAACCATGAAGTTTCTTGATGGTTTTAGGTAAAGGCCATTCTTGAATTGCCTTAATCTTATTGGGATCCACTTTGACGCCTTCGTGTGAAACTATATGACCAAGATACTCAACTTCTTGAACACCAAAGGAACATTTGGAACGTTTAACAAATAATTTTTCTTTGTGTAAAATGTGAAGGACCTTATCCACATGATGTAAATGATCCGTCCAGGTTTTGCTGTATATGAGAATATCATCAAAAAAGACTAACACAAACTTACGGAGGAGTGGGCGAAACACTTGGTTCATGAGACTTTGGAATGTGGATGGGGCATTGGTGAGACCAAAAGGCATGACCAAAAATTCGTAATGACCTTCATGAGTACGAAAGGCAGTTTTGGGAATATCTTCTTCTCTAACACGGATTTGGTGAAATCCGGAGCGAAGGTCTAGTTTTGTAAAAAAATTTTGCACCATGCAACTCATCTAATAGGTCATCTATGACGGGGATAGGAAATTTGTCCTTGATAGTGAGTTTATTGAGAGAACGAAAGTCAGGACACATACGCCAAGAGTTATCTTTTCGTCTAGTCAATACTACAGGTGAGGAATAAGGACTAGTGCTTGTGACGAATGACTCCATGATCCAACAAATCCTGAACGATCTGTTCGATTTCTATCTTTTGTGGTTGAGGATAGCGATAAGGACGATTGTTAGGAGGGACACTCCCTGGAATCAAATGGATGGCATGGTCATGAGATCGTTTAGGTGGTAATCCTTGAGGTTCATGGAAAACCTCTTCGTAATGTGTTATAATGTCTTGTAACTCTGGAGCAATAATATCCGAAGTTGTTGGAGATTGTTTTTCCAAACAATTAATTTGAGCTATAAACCCATATCCACCCTTTTTTAACATCTTCTCCATACTATGAGAGCTCACCATTTGTGATGGAGGAGTAGTAATGCCTTGTAAGCGAATGACTCGTCCGTTTTCCTTCCATTCCACAAATAATTTTTTGAAGTTGAAGCTAACCGTGTCTAATGTTTCCAACCATTCAACTCCCAAAATGACATCCGAGTTCCCCAAATTCATGACGAAAAGGGATCCCAACCAAGTATAAGTTCCCATTTTTATGGAAACTTGAGATGTGCGACCAACACATTGTGCGTTCACCCCGTTGGCCACTAGAACCTGGAATTTGTCTTTGTTGGAAGAGTTAATGAATAAATTCAAAGCTTTTGCGGTTTTGATGTCGATAAAATTGTGGGTACTACCAGAATCAATTAGCACATTCACCTTTTTCTGACGGAGAAATCCTGGTACCTTGATGGTATGGTGGGCGGTTAAACCCATGAGAGCATGCACGGAAATCGCCATTGTATCCTCTTCTTTTTCTTCTATAGTACATGGTAGGTCTTCTGGTATAGGTTCTTCTGATTGGTAAGGTTCTTCCTCTTCTCCTTCACATTGATCACCTTCAATATGAAAGTTTTGTTTTTGGGCACATGCTTGTTCCCTGGGGTGATGAGTGCGACATTTATAGCAAAAATATCTTGATGGTTGATCATTTCTATGAAAGGAATTGTTGCGATATGAGGGACGACTATAAGTTTCACGCCGTGCAGACAACTGATGTCTCTTCTCGGCCAGCTTGGCTATTCTTATACAATCGTTCAGCAAGGTTGGATTGTGCATGTCTACCTCTACTCGAATACTTTCTTTCAAACCATTGCGAAAGGCTCCTACCACTGTGTCGGGACTGAGGTCTAAAGTGTATGGTAGTAAACTGGTAAACTCTGAAACGAATTCGCTAACTGACCCTTCTTGTTTAAGAGATAACAGTCTTACTGTGTATGATGATGTAGCTCCTTCATCAAATCTTTCTAAAAAAGAGGTAGTGAATTTTTGCCAATTAATAGTAGCTCCTTTCTCTCTTTTAAGCCATACAAACCATTGGTAGGCCTCAGTGCCAAGTTTTGATGCAGCGAAAGGGACTTTATCAATTTCCTTAATTTGATATAAGTCAAGAATGCCTTCCATTTTGGCTATCCAACCACGAGGATCATGACCTTCAAAAGTGGGCATATCAATTCATGGAAAATTATTATTAGGGCCTCTCGGTTGTTGATAACCCGTGTCCCTTTCTTGATTTTGGTTATACCGTTGTCTCTGATAGCGATCCCTGTAATTATCCGAATCACCTCGTTGTTGTTCCCAATCATCATTAGGATCGACATTTTCTTCATTCCTTTGGGCATGGGAGTGATCTTGAGAATTAGTATTGGGATTAGGCTGGTTTTGTGTTTTTACTAGGTGTTTTAGGAGGAGACCAATTTCGTTCATACCCTCTAGTAAGAGTCGAAGAGAATCACTATCGAAAACGGTTGAGTTACTTGAGTTTCCTTGTGTGATGTTTTCGTGAGTTGGGGGAGGATTAGTAGCCATAGGATCTACTAGTGGATGATGTGGATTATAACTACCAATTTTAAAAGGAGAAAGAGAATTTTTAGTACCTAGGCTGCGATTAGGTCTTCTTGTGTTGTTATTGGTCATTTTCGAGCTTGATAATCGACCGTCAGGACCTTTGATCCAACTTCGACTCATGCACTGCTCAAAAGTTCTTGCTTATGAATCCTTGATCTGCAAAATTTGGTTATCTTTTGGTAAAAAATTTGTTGTTGTTTCCGCCTTAACTGCCACTCCAACTGCGGCGCGGAATTGGATGTTGTGTGCTCCGTGAGGACAACTGTAGATAGGTGTTGGACAAGGACACACTTGACAGCAACACGTGACACGACGGACAGACCGCGAACAGCGCGGACACGACAGGGATACTAATCGACGCGGACACGAAGCGACGCGGCTGGATGACGCGATGGACAGACACACGGACAGCACAGATAGGGACACGAATCGACGTGGCTGGAAGACGCGATGGACAAACACATGGATAGCACAGACAGGGATACTAATCGACGTGGACACGAAGCGACGCGGCTGGAAGACGCGATGGACAGACACGCGGACAACACAGATAGGGACACGAATCGATGCGGCTGGAAGACGCGATGGACAGACACGCGGACAACACAGACAAGGATATTAATCGATGCAGCTGGAAAATGTGATGGACAGACATGCAAAAAGCATAGATAGGCAACCAGAGGGAACGCGACCACACGACCGAATAAGAGACCTGACAGCAAGGATGATACGACAACACCACCGATGCTGACCACGCGAAGGAGCAACGCTTGTGTGACCGAAGTCACACCGTATAAGGTGTGGCAATTACAATTTAAACTGTGTTTTGCCCCGCGTATGCCGAATGTGGGAGAAATACCACTAAACCAAACCCAGCGGATGACGTCAGCAAATAATATTAAGCGAAAAACCTTAGCTTGCCGTCTTAAAAATTTTAATCGCTCTTTTATAATTGGTTGACGCAGTCCGGTAAATTCTTTCGCCCGCTTCGTGTGATTTACTTATCGGACGTTCGAAATATCATCTACGAAGGAAGAACGGACAGGATAGTTACCGATTTACTGATCCTGGCCGTCGCTGCTGGCGTTCTTTGGATGGAATTCGAACGGATGGAGATGGACGCATGGACGGACGGAGACGAAATTTGCAGAGTAACGGAGACGGAGACGCGAACGACGAAAATGGAAAATGAAAAGAATCGTATCAGGCGATGGAAAGGTAGAATGTTTGAGTACGCAGGCGCTCCCGGGATCGGCTAGAATGATACCACTTGGAAGGATATTTCTATCCTTCTGCTCAAAGAAACTTGCAAAGATAAATTAATAAACCGAATGGAATGACGAACGTAGATATCGAATAAGAAAAATGCAGTGAATGGATAAAATAAATCAAATGCCACTCAAGGTGGGCACACCCTCGCCGTATAGGCTCAATGCGAAACGCAGATGAAAAATAAAATATAAGATGATATTTCAATTAAACTATTTGTGAATCATATATACTAATTTTAACATGCTTGGAAATCATGGCCGACGTACTATGTTTGGAGTGTAACAGTTTGCCATGGACCACTCAAGCAAAGATGGTGGACAGGGAGATAGGGTACGCGACTCTATGGTGGGGGTTAGAGGAGTAGGGGTAGAGTCGATGATGGGCAGGTGTCGTAGGGCACTATGCCGATGCCTTCGCACGACTTGCTCTAGGGGAGGTGTTCTAGCACCCATACTAGGATTGTCTAGCTTGGCCTGAGGCTAGAGAGTGGCTCCGACGGGTGCGTAGGGGGAGATGGCTGATTGGGTGACACGAGACCGAGTAGGAGTATTTCATGTACATCTAGGTGACACAATAGTTTGGGGTGCGCCAAGGGTTTCCTGGTGAGCCCTTGATCTATCGACATCGGGGCGACGAGAGGACTCTGGCCTGGCCGATCATCGAGCCGCTTGGTGAGGAGTCGGATGCAATGATCGATGTCCCTGATGTGGACAACGTCAGGGTGACCGTCGAGTACGACCAGTGGTGAACGATGCGACGATGGTGGGGTGAGGGGCCTCTAGGAGGTCCTGACGTAGCAGCGAGGTGGGGAGGATGCAGAGGCATCAGGGGAGGGTTGGGAGGCTCCACTAGAGGATGAGGACATGGTGGAGGTTGACGATTTTGTGGGGGATGATTTTGGAGTTTCGGATTTATTGGACATGTAGGACGTCCTGGAGTAGTGGGTGTCGGAGCAGCCCATCGTCCTAGAGATGCCCATGCCTCAGGCAGTCTCGAGGGATATGGAGGCTAGGTATCATGCTGAGATAGCATGATTGGAGGATCTACTTTAGAGATGGGATGAGGAGCTCGGGGATGCTCTACAGGAGAGGGATCTCCTACGGACTCATTTGTGGAGTAGGAGAACGCATTGGCTGCGTACCATCGATGGGATGGGGACACCGATGCATCGTGGGAGAGGGATCTCCTGTGGACGTAGTTGGCATAGCATGCGATGATGCATTGGCTGCGTACCATTAGTGGGAGATGGATTTGGTTCGGCACCGGATGGATTTGGAGGCAGAGATTATCCACCTCGGTGGGCGGTTACCTGAGCTCCCTGGAGGTGGATCTTCACACTGAATGAGAGATAGTGAGACTGAGTAGTCTGCTTCCTCTCGTCGTAGGTGGCTGGATGAGGGGGGCACTAGTGGGCGTGATGCGAGGGCTAGCAGCAGCCACCCTGAGAGGTCCCATAGGACCCACACCATTGGGGGTAGTTCCCGTCACATCGATCCTACGTGATCATGGTGGCCGACACCCTAGGCTTGGGGGTTTTTGAGTTTTTGCTGTTTTGGTTTGTGCGAGGTCAGAGGACCAACTTATTGTAGCCTACGGGCATTTTGATGATATATATACATGACTTTCTTTTTGGTTATACACTTGTCATGATTTTTTGTTTATTTTTATGCACACTTATTTACGTTGATGTATGCATGTGTTATTATGAATGTGATGTTTCTAATTATATGATGTATGCATATGGAATGAATGAAATGATTTGTTGATAACTTGTCGATGGCACCATAGATTGTACAGGATTTACTGGATTTTTGTACTTATGTGATTGCTTTGTGGAATGACTTTGCATGTGATAATTTTGTTTTGGTATTTTTTATATTTTTTGATGGTGATGTAAGTAATGAAATGTACCCATTGTTTTTAAAATGTAGTTAAGGTTTTTTCGAGATTCAGATGTTTTAACTAACTAGCCAAGACTGTACATTTATCTCACAAGACTTTTGAATAAGGTATGAATCAGACTTGAGTTTGACCAAGTTATTTCACATCCCTGTGTGTGCGATTGAATTTGTTTATGTGGTATTTGTCAGGATACCACCAGTGCCAAATAGGTTGTCAACCAAACATGTACTGAGGATCACCTAATTAGCTCCACTAACTCCGTTGTTGTATTTAGTAAGATTAATCCATGGGACAATCTAAGGTACCATAAGCTAGCTCATCCACATGCAAACATTGGTCTGCTCACATGCAAAGCTAATGTGATAGACATATCGTCATGCGTTTAGGATACCGCCATTGTCAGGTAGGTTGTCCACCAAACCCGTAATGAGGATCACCTAGATGGGTTTTCGAATGCTAAGAATTCCAGGGATTCAATTTCAGGCATCTTTTGGTTGCTCAACTTGTTGGGATACTTGCTCGCATACATAGTGATGAAAATAACTGTTTATTTTTCTTTTTGAGCAAGGACTTTGAATAGTGGTGATAACCACTGTTATTTGATTTTGCATTTTAGGTTTCAAAGTTGAGCTCGTAGGTTTTTGGCTTGTGAATGGCATTGATCCTTTTGGCCTTGGGGATGACTACCCATCCTATTCAGGGATGTGTAGTATGAATCCTTACGACTTTGGGGACCAAAGGTGATTGGGGATATTATTATGTAATGGCATTGATCTCTTAGGCCTTGGGGATGACTACCCATCCTTGTCAGGGGTGTGTAGTATGAATCCTTATGACTTTAGGGAACCAAAGGTGATTGGGGATATGATTATGTAATGGCATTGATCTCTTAGGCCTTGGGGATGACTACCCATCCTTGTCAGGGGCGTGTAGTATGAATCCTTACGACTTTGGGGACCAAAGGTGATTGGGATTTTTGTTAGTGGTGAAGACCACTGTTTATTATGGGAAATTGGATGGGGAAGAGCTTGTCCTTTTGTCAATTCTTAGCATTCTCGAACCATTCGCATAGGGGGATGAACAGGCTAACCTTTCGCCTATGGTACCCTAGACTGCTTTGTAGGTTTCTCTTGCATTCACACAACTTGGGAATTTTTTTATGTGTTTTAACTTGTGTTGGGATGCGACGTAACAAGGTGTGATCCAAGTAAAACTCTACCTTTGTAAAATTTATCTGACTTTGTATAGTTTTTGGCTAGAAATCTAAAGACAGCCTAGAAATCTAAAGAAAACCCTAAATACATTAGGAGACAACTGACTATGATAAAAATGTGGATGGTGTTATATATATATATATATATATATTTGATGGATGTGTTTATAAAATGGAAAAATGATGGAATTTGCCTAGCAATTACATTCTATGGTGCTTATGACATGTATGACCAACAAATATGCCATGTATGGATGCGATGCCTAATGCAGTTTATTATATTTTTGTGTTTTGATTTTTAAGAGTATGCATGGAATTGAGATGCAATTTTTTTTTTGTTATTTTTGATTATCTTTTGTTTTGTTTTGTTTTGTTTTTTTTTTGAATATTTGTTTATGACCAAGCGATTGCGGGAACCCTTGGAGCTTTTGGTTTGACCAAAGGGTTTATGGATACCTTTGGGGCATTTTAGGTTGACCAAGCGATTGTGGGAATTCTTGGAGATTTTTGTTTGACCAAAGGGATTATGTTCACCTTTGGTGCATTTTTAGGTTGACCAAGTGATTGTGGGAATCCTTGGAGCTTTTTGGTTTGACCAAAGGGTTTATGGATACCTTTGGGGCATTTTTAGGGTTGACCAAGCGATTGTGGGAATCCTTGGAGCTTTTTGGTTTGACCAAAGGGATTATTGTGACCTTTGAGGCATTTTTGGGTTTGACCAAGCAATTGTGGGAATCCTTGGAGCTTTTGGGTTTGACCAAAGGGTTTGTGATACCTTTGGGGCTTTTAGGTTGACCAAGCGATTGTGAGAATCTTGGAGATTTTTGTTTACGTTTATGTCTGGTTGACCAAGCGATTGTGAGAATCCTTGGAGCTTTTTGGTTTGACCAAAGGGATTATTGTGACCTTTGGGGCATTTTTGGGTTTGACCAAGCGATTGTGGGAATCCTTGGAGCTTTTTGGTTTGACCAAAGGGATTATTGTGACCTTTGGGGCATTTTAGGGTTGACCAAGCGATTGTGGGAATCCTTGGAGCTTTTTGGTTTGACCAAAGGGATTATTGTGACCTTTGGGTTTGGTTGGGTGGGTGGTTTGTTTTACCAGTTTATGGATACCTTTGGGGTGTTTGAGGTTGACCAAGTGATTTCTGGAATCCTTGGAGCTTTTGGGGTGGGCTATGGCTCTCTAAATGTGGAATGGCCTCAAATGACTGATGTTCAAGGGTTCTGGTTCCTTGATTCCTTCAAGAGAGGTGAGTCGGTATGTTCCAGGTCCTATTTTACTATCAATTACATAGGGACCTAACCAATTTACCATGAATTTGTCCCTTAAATGGGGTGGCAAGTTAGAGTTTTTTTGGTTCTCTTTTAAGACCAAGTCACCAAATTCGTGACTTCGTGTATACATTTCCACAAGGGCTTTGTAGGCCTGCAGAACTGGGCATTTACATTGGAATACCCCTTTTACTTGGTTGACAATTAATAGCGAATCACCAAAGATGTTCAAGCATTTGATGTTCATGGTGATGGTTGTCTGAAGACCTATGAGCAAGGCTTCATATTCGGCATTATTATTGGTGCACAGGAAATTAAGTTTAAATGATAGAGGCATTGGAGCCCCTTGTGGTGTGAAGAATACAATTCTCGTGCCACCCCCTTGCTCACATTTAGAACCATCGAAGAATAAGGTCATGTCGGCCTATGACTCAGGCTCATCAGAATCTGGCGATTCTGAGACATGGAAGACCCCATCATCGGGTAGCTCTATGGTCAGAGGTTGATCATCTTTGAGAGGAGCCTCTGCTAGTTGATCGATGATGACTTGACCTTTGATGGACTTCTGTCCAATGAATTCGATGTCAAACTCCATCAACAACATGATCCATTTTGCCGTGCGGCTACTATGATAAGTACGACTCATCATGTACCACAATGGATTCTCCTTAGACACAACATACGTCGTATTGCTCAGCATGTAGTGGCATAGCTTTTTGGTAGCAAATACCATCGCCAAGCATAGCTTCTCGACGTATGCATAGTTAAGTTCATAACTGACCAGGGTGTGGCTAAGATAGTAAGTAGCTTGTTCTTTGTGTAGTTCATTTTTTTGGGCTAGCATGGCGCCCAATGCCACCTCAGTAGCTGAGATGTATAAGTAGAACGACACTCCTGGTCTAGGTGGTGCCAATACTAGCGGTGAAGCCAAGTATTGTTTGATGTCGTCAAAGGTTGACTGGCACTCGTCATCCCAGTGAAATGCTACCCCCTTGTGTAATAATTTATTCATGGGTCGACACTTGTCAGATAGCTATGCTATGAAGCGCTTGATTGATGCGACCTTTCCCTGCAGGCTTCTGAGCTGCTTGATGGTGGTTGGGGGAAGCATTTCAAGGATTGCCTTGAATTTGTTTGGATCTACCTCGATTCCTCATTTTGAGACTATGAAACCCAAGAGTTTTCCAGATGTGATGCCAAATACGCACTTCTTGGGGTTTAGTCTAACTTTATGTTCAATGAGGCGATCGAGGATCTTGCTTAGGTCATCGAGATGATCTGGGCGCAAAAGAGATTTGGCCAACAAATCATCCATATAATCTTCCAAATTTTTATGCATGTGATCATGGAAGATGTATGTCATAGCACGTTGGTAGGTGGCGCCAGCATTTTTAAGGCCAAAGGGCATGACCTTATAACAAAATGTCCCCCAAGGCATTGTGAATGCCGTTTTGAGTTGATCATCGGGATTGATACGAATCTGGTTGTATCCCGAGAAACCATCCATGAGGGAAAGCATTTCATGGCCTACTGTGGCATCTACCAATGCATCGATGCTAGGCAAGGGGAAATCATCCTTGGGACTCGCTTTGTTTAGATCTCAAAAATTGGTGCATATGCGAATCCTCCCATCCGGCTTCTTGATGGGTACCATGTTGGACAACCATGGTGGGTAATCCATGCAGATGACAAACTGTGCATCCAACAACTTTTGTAGCTCATATTTGACCATTAAGGCTATTGTTGGGTGCATCTTACGTAGTTTTTGCTTGACTGGCTTGACTGTCGGATCAAGCGTTAGATTATGCATGACTAGCTATGGGTCTAGCCCCGACATGTCTTTGTAGGACCATGCAAAAACCTCCTTCTTCTCTTTGAGAAGGGCAATGTAATCGGCTTGCTCTTCGGGGGATAGACTTACCCCCAGCTTGATGATTTGTGAATTCATTGGATCAAAGCCGATGTCTACGTCAGTCGTCTCTTCAACTGACATGTGGGACCCATCCTCCAACTGGTGTGGAGTTGGGATCAGGTGGATATCATTTGCTGAATTTAGATCTACGTTGGGAACGTCGGGTTCCTCTTCAACATGGAAGACATCCTGAGTCTGTCCTGGGGTGAAATGGAACATCCCACCGCAAGGCCAGTACTCTGATGGGGATGGTGGTGTGTCAGCGCGATCCCAGTCTATAGCATCTAAGTCTAGATACAATGGTCATGTTGGGTCGGTTGGGTTATGGATGGGGGTGGTTAAGTCAATGGAGATCATGTTGATGAAATGATTTTGGTCTCCATTACCATGGGTGTGGTGACTCGGACATCCTTGGTGATATTTGTGCTCCGGATCTGGCTCTGTGGGTATTGGCACAAATGGATCGGCCCTATGTGTGGATAAAAGGATAGGGTCTACCCTTGGCACTGATGGCTCTATAGGGTCTCTGGGTGGAAGGCGCTCTCTGTATGCCTGAAGTGGCGGGTGCAGTAGTTGGTCCAACTATGCTTGGTTTAGGTGCCACCTATGCCTTGGCCCCATGTTTAGCTGTTCAAACATGTCATCAATGTCCATGGGGTATTGCTGCTATCGCATATGATTGAGATATGCCATCTCAGTCTCATCTTCATAATCGCTATCAGAGATCCATAGGCCTTCGTTGGCTCCGATAGCTATTTGTGACATGTGAGGCTCGTCTTGCTCGAGCAAATTGATCTGGTCCCATCGGGGTTGTTTCGCTCTCTATGGGAGGACCTGATTCTCTTGAGGTGGCATTTGCTCGATTGGAGCATTCAAGGGGAACATTGTCATGAAGCTCTCCTGATAATCATCTATGGGCGTCACTTGCGAGTGATTGCTATCAGACTCAAAAGGGTCCCAAGGCACTACCTCATACTCTGACTCATCTTCTGAAGACCCTTCTTGGCCTTGTCTATATCCCTCTTGTAGGTGAGTCCTCGAACTTTCTCCTTTCTCGATCGAAGGGAAAGGGTTGTTAAGGTCAACAAGGTTGGTTGTTAGCAATGGGAGATAATCCCCCAATGTGTATGTTGTGTTAGGATTGGCATATGGATCTTGTGCCAACCCATCCTTGTTGCCTAGCCCTAGGCCTTGCATGTTCTCTACCAAGATGTCAAGGGGTAGAGGGTGGTTGAACCCTACTCCTGACTTGTCGTATGGCATCTGATATCTTGGTTGACAAAGAACGTGCACTCCTTGTTCATATCTGCCCAACCCATATCCATGCCAATTACATTGGCCAAGATATCTCAAAGCGAAGTCTGGGTTGGAAAAATAGTTGACGTCCTCAGAAAAGGGCTCTTCATCTTCTTCTTCTTGCATGTAAGGTTCAATGCCATTGTCGAGGCCCCCATATACAAAGTTTGTCTGGTTTGGTGGGTAGCCCAAAGGGACAATAGTGTCGATGGGGAGGCGAGGTCTCCCCATGTCTTGCATGGACTCAAGTGTGGGTGTTGCTACAATGTTCCACACTAGGTACTCCCCTAGGCCCGTATTGGCCATCTCAATGGTGATCGTTGGCGGTGGAGGGGGAGGGAATGGGAGTTCTTCCTGGGTCCACTCCATGTAGGGTGAACTAGGCATCTCGACTTCCATTCGGCTAGGCATCTCTTCGGTAGATATGGTTGAGACTAATGGCGGTGCCTCTTCCAGGGGTTTCTTCCCATTGTCCTTCGGTGTGGCCACCGTAGGTGGCATCGTTGGTGAAGGACTAGATGATGAAGATGGACCCGACTGGGGATTTGAGGGACTTAACAATGGGGATGTATGCGGAATCGGACCCTGTTTGGATGGATTCAACTAAAAGTCCAAATGTGTCGATGGAAGGGTCGATTGCGGCATCAGTTGCACCGTATTGCAATACTTGAAGGGCTCTAAGTCTACCGGGACTACATGCACCTGCCCTTCGAATGTGTACTTTAGGCATTGATGAGCTATCGAAGGGACACACTTCATGTCCCTGATCCAAGGCCGGCCCAACAAGATATTATAGGCCATCTCACCTTCCAAGATGTGGCACAACGTAGGAATAGTCTTTTGTCCCACTTGGATGGGTAGGACAATTGTGCCAACCATCGAGCATATCGCATCATTGAATGCTCGAAGAGTATAGGTGGAGGCCACGATGTGAGATGCTGGCAACTTGAGGTGTTTCAAAGCCATTGTTGTGATTATATTGTTGGACGAGCCAGTGTCCACCAACACCCTTTTAAATGGAATCTCGTTGACCCACGCAATGATGTGCAGGGGTGGATCCGCCATATCACCAGTCACCGATTTTAGTTCATCTTCTCTAAAGGTGATGACTGGTTTTGTACATCATTTTACATGTCCCACAAAGTTGTTGAAAGAGTTTGCTTCATGGGGCTGCAGCTCGATGGCTTTTAATATCTCCATTAGAGCCTCCCGATGGGGCGATGATTGTTGAATGAGCTCGTAGATGGAGAGCCTAGCCGACGTGGTCCTTAAACTTTGGGTAAGTCTAGTCTGAATCGTGGCCACTGGTCTAGGTGGGGGAGGTTGCGTAGGGTGTTGTTGAGGTTGTGACATTGATGGAACCTCTCCTGTAGTCACTGCGGGGGCAGCTATGCTTGGGTACCTCTTGTTTCGAGTCACTATGCTTATCATCCCTACATACCCCTGCATGGGGCAGTTCTGTGTCACCTCATTGACTTGAAGGGTTTTTGCCTATGTATCATGGGCAGGCAGGGGGTCTTTGAAGACCCCCATCTATTGGTTGTTTGGCACCATGGGGTTATCCATCGCCAGCGTCTTGTTGTCTATTAGGTCTTGCACGAAGCTCTTGAACTTCCAACATGCGTAAAGGTCATGTCCTTTCTATCGATGAAATCTATAGTACAAGTCTTCCCTATAGCCCTTAGGTTTTGGCGCGTTGGGGTCTATGGGTCGACTTTCTGGCAGGTTTATCAAGTTTACCATGGACAAACGGTCAAACAAGGAGTCTTTGGACTCTATGAAGGGTGTGAATTGTCGCCTAGGGTGATGTTGCTGATTTTGCTCTTGCCTATGATTTTCCTTCTCATAGTTGTCAAGAGGAACTGCCTGATAGTTAGCCTGTGAGGGTTGTGTCGTCTGTGCAGGCTTTTGTATGTTTATGGCAACCTGATTGACCACAGTGGGTTTTGGTTGCGTTGACCCAATTTTGGCATTTTTGGGCCACTCTTTCTTGCATGGCTTGGCAATCTCGCCATCCTGTATCTTGATCTCCTCAATGATTCTGGCTTGTGCCAGGGCTTCCTCGAGAGTGGCATATTGTTGCAGCTGCAATAGCATGGAGATCGATCTCAAACAACTTTTCGAGAACATTTGGGTCAGGTCGGCCATAGGAGGGAGGTAAGGAAGCTTTGAAAGCAACGTCCTCCATCGATTTTCGTAAGCCACCATGGTCTCTTCCTCATACTTCCTGAGGCTAGCTAGGTCACTTAATGATGCCTTCTTCTTGGTATTAAAGGCGAAATGTTCGAGGAACGTGTCCACTAGCTGGTCTAGGTTGTTGATGCTATGCTTTGGTAACTGGGTAAACCAATCCGAGGTAGGGCCTACGAACGTGGTTATAAATGTTCTTAGAAGCAAAGCATCATTGTCCTGAATGCCAAAGCATTGGCTTAGGAATCTCGTCACGTGCTCTTGGGCATCCTCCTCCCCTCTAAAGATTGCCAATTGAGGCATTTTAAAGTGTTCAGGGTATGGGGGTGCAGGCACTGAAGGATGCACAGGGTGATTGCGGAGCTGGCATAAAGTGGGCTTTTGGGGCCCAGAAGTCTTGGTCTCCATAGACTCTAAGCGCTCTAGCAGTGCTTTGTATGCATCGAAAGATTTGATTTCTTCCTCCTTGGTTTGTTCCCATTGTGGGTTGCGGGGAACTTGAGGCCTATGGAGGGGTAGCCGGACAGCATCCCCCTTGCCTTGGTAGGGCATTTCAGCCCACTCTTCTTCTTGCTCGAATTCCTCATAGGCTTCTTGAGGAGTTCCTGGGCGTGACCTATAAACATGGGTGGGTGCCCATGGAGGGTGCCCATCATTGGCTCTAGGGGTGGTCTCCCGCTCAGGTCTAGGAGGTCTTGGAGGCAACATTTGATAAGGTCATGGAGACCTATCTCGCACCAAGGGGTTGTGCCTCTCATACAACTCTATCTTATGCGTGCGAGGGGTTGGGACCCTCTCAGGCACAGTGTTCTAGAGCAATTCGTCTGTCTGACGTCGAATGCGCTCTTTGCTAAGGCGATACAGGTGCTCTAACTATTGTTGGTCTTGCCTGAGCTGCGTGATTTGCGCTTGGCGGGCGGCATGTTTGGAAAATGCCAAGTCAATTTGTTCTATCGTCTTGTGTTTAGGAAGCCTAGATGCCTCTCCTACATGTCTATCTCGGTCGTGGTGATCCGAGATCTCTATGAGTCACTTTCCTCTATCGAGGTTAGCGGCATTCACCCGAGGCTCTGGCCTCAGTGGGTGATCCTGATAAATAGCAGGTGCGGAGGCGCATTGCTCCCATGCTGTGTATTGCTCTTGAGGAATGTAGTGGTCTTCCTCGTGCTCCCTTTCGTATATGTGAAAGGGGCGGGCAGAGTTGGCTCGCCCTGTCTGAAGAGCCTTGTGCTCTGGATTTGGCCTATTGTTTTTGATAGTAATAAGGGGTAGAGGAGGGATGATGTAATCATGTGGCCCCTCCTTATGGACCCTATGTTGTTCTAGTGCTTCATCACGTGGTGGCCACTCATAACGAGTGTCTAAGGGAGCCCTCCCATCTATGTTGAGTGCCACGTGTATGGACTCCTCCTAAAAGGGTCTATGTTGAGTGGGAGTGCCCCTCAAAGGGGTGCCTCTATAGTCCCATTCTGTAATGGCATGATGTGGACTATCTTGTGGTTCAGGCCACCAAGGTGGTATGACCAAGTCCTCGGGGCTATATCGGAGGTGACTTGTGCCCCTTTGTACACTTTTCATAGCTTCTGCCCATGATTGGGCTCGGCTACGGGTGTACACCATGGTGGTGTTTCTCTAAATATGTGTACATTTTTATCTTCTTTACGATTTTTTATGCTACACTAAACACAAGGGGACCACACAATCAAAGCAATGATTATCTTGTTTATGGATTAAAAGTGTGCCCTAAATCTGGTTCAGTGTGTTTTGATTTTTGTTTTGAAAACCTTGTAAAGAAATTTTTGTTGTATATGCAATATGAGGGCTCTTATATCTCCCAAAATGGTCGCCCCTTCAATATACCACTGCCAGGCCATTATACCGAACCTCTCTATATACCCGCCCTTACGTGAGGGAGACTATTGGTACGTGAGAGCAGAACAGTACGTGGAACATAGGCGGTACGAAAGGGGAATCACTCTATTTTGACACCTACCATAGAAGACTTATCCTCATGCGCTAGGAATCACCCCAGCTACACTTGGTCAGCTTTCATCAGGATTTACGTCTAGCAACAATAGCGATCAGGGTTATGTATGCAAAATTCAAGCCAAGGTGGTGATGAAATCCACCGTTGGTCTTGATCAAGTGTTGGGGTTTTACGACCAATGCCTTGATGTTTAGATTATCTCATGGTGTGTGGGGTTCTTTTTACTTGCAAAAAGAAAGAAATCATGCAGTAAACTTTCCTATGCAAGCAAAGAAATAGAAAAATCATAGAAACAAAGACAGAAAATTACAGAGAGTGTTCAGACAACCTACCTCTTCTCTGCCCACACCAGATGCCTCTGAGTTTCTGCTCAAAAAATGCATAGAGAGCTAATCATCCTGGGGTGGGATGAATAGTAGATCTGTATTCATCATAGGGTGGGATGAATTCCTATTCATCCCTGGGTGGCATGAATTCCAGTCTGTATTCATCACAGGGTGGCACGAGCAGCAGTCCAGCGCTTGAAGGATTAACACCTGAAAGCAAAAACACACAATTTTGATCAAAAATTTGATCCCAAAATCAAGGGACAGGGTCCCACCATGATCGCCACTAAAATCACGAGGATACGAAAGCCCGATAGGCATACCGGGTGCGGTGCAAACAAAACAAAAGCATGCGAAACGCTAAGTCCAAAGTGCATGAAAAAGGGAAAACAAATGAACTGAAATGAGATATAAAGCAAGTGTAAAGTGCAGCCCTTTATTTTTATTAATTTTGCTTTGAGACCAGGTTACAATACGTCTCCTTCCTTTTTAGGAGCTAGGAGCGTTAGATATAGCTTTGTTACACCACGGATGGTACGCTTCCCTTCGGGATCTTCCGCGTGCCCACATTTGAAATGGGTGGGCCAAACATCACCGCCGCTTGCATGAATGCATCTGTAGTTCCTTGCTGCCCCTCCGGTGTTGAGATCCTACATTCAGTGAAACAACAAATGATTAGTAGCACCTACGGATGGAGGGAAATATGCAATCCCCAAGGCCTCCGGTCAATGCATGCATGAAATAATAAAAATGGTAATCAAAACATATCAGAATAAGATGAAACTTGAATAGAAGCATGTAAATATCATCATGGACACACTGCAAAAGGAACAGTCAAGAAATCTACTGTAGATTTCTAATCGCTCCGGGGTGGGACGATTAGGACTGTCATAGACTATCAGAAAGCCACCTCCCAAATGTCCCATCCAGAGGCCTCCAAAACACCTACAAAGTTGGGGTTAGGAAAAATAGGGCATTTTGGGATGACCCAGAAGGTCGGATTTGGCTGATTCTACCCCGGTCACCCTGTATACGAAAGCGCTCCCTGTATGTTAGTGAAAGCGAAAAGCAATGAAAACACAGTCAAAACTCATCAGAATGGCATGAAATTTGAATGGCAGCATATGTGAGTGACCTAAAATGAAATGCAAAATAAATAGTAGGGAAATATACTACATATTTCTAATCACTCCGGGGTGGGGCGATTAGGACTGTAGCGATGCGGGGGCACCGGGGGCAGGACGCCCACCGTTTGGGGCTTGGTTTCGGCACCAATCCACTTGGGATGGGTCCAAAAACCTCCTAGGGGGTTGTGTCAGCAAATTGGGTGGGGTATTGTGGCCAAATGTTTGGGTTTTGGGTCCGAATTGCGCTTCCAATGTTCACCCGATAACCTCCCTTCCGAAAGAGAGATCAAGGATGTAAGAAGCACAATGAGGGTGAGGGTATAATTCGGCAGCACTCCATTGCTCCAAATGCTCCTGCTCTATTATTTTTTGGGGTGAGAAGACTCACCATTTTATAGACCTAGGGTCTCTCTCTTTGAATGCGCATGCGAGGGCGCCACTTGGCTTGCTTGCCCTATTTTGGGAGAAAATATTCTTCCCTGATTTAGAGTCTCCTTGCATGAGGCCTCCATGATCAAGGCATGCTTGACTGAAGTCCCTCTCTCTGATTTGAAGTCGTTCCTCACAATTGCATGCCCTGAAGGCGCAGTTAAGTGGCGGACCTATCGAGGTTTGACTTTTTGCTAGTCAAACCTACTAATCATCCCACCCTGGGATGATTGCTGCTAATCATCCCAGGGTGGGACGAATACCAGTTTGTAATCATCCCAGGGTGGGACGAGTAGGGAGAAAAGTGCTAAAAAGGTGCCAAATTGACCTCTGACCTTCCAAAACTATTGTGGGAGTGGTTAGGACCACTTGTTTAACCTCTGGGGGCTGCCCTAGGGGCTATGTATGTCAATTCGATCAGTGCTTGTCGTCACATAATCGGATTGGTGCTGTTTTGGTGTCTACACCTATATGAAGGTATCTATCCATGTTATCTCTAAGTACCTTAATCATCATTTCCCCTGATCTTAGGTACCCTCATTTCTGATGGGTTTTCTGCCTTCTCCACCTATGAGTGTACTTGATCCTACACACTTGGAAATATGTTAGCGATAACATGCCCTTCTAAATCAACTAAACATCATATAGTTGGTTCAATTTTACTTTATATTGTTATGGACATATATTAAAATATAATTTTATTTATTTTATAAATTATGTTAATTTAAAAAATATTTGTTCAAAATCACGTGTGAGCCTAGAGCAATTTTATATTGTATTAGACATTTGGAAAATAGTAAGGAGAGAATGCTAATAGAAATCAAGTTCAAGTAAGAAACAAACCACACATTTTATTTCTCTAAATATCAAGAAAAAAATGATTTGCATGAAGAAAAGCTAGGATGCATGGAAGAAAAGACATGTTTGAAAGCCCTACTTTGAAGTAAGGATGCCCTAGCTAGAAATATGGATGTCAAAGTTAGAGGGAGAGTGAATTAATGGTAAGTATGATCTAGTAGGTGTTACACCATAAGTACTCATCAACAATGAGATGATTGAGCATGATATAGTCGTTATTAGAAGCATAGGGTTAATATGTAAATATCATAGATATTGACTAGGAATTTTGAATATTCAAAATTTAATCAAGTGGAAGGAGGTATTGAATTCAAATTATTCCATAACTTTTCTTCATAAAATTTTGAATATCAAATAATCTCACAATATTTCACATATAAATATCACATAATAACCAACTACTAAGAGGCACATGTTAGCAATCTAATGTTATTTTCCCAAGATCTTAATATCAAATAATCTCACAATATTTCACATATAAATATCACATAATAACAATAACAATCTCATTTAACTATTATTAATATCTATTAAAGCAATGCATAAATGTAATGAATACTTTTTATAAAGTTTTGTCTTCAATATGTACATACACAAGATTCCATATTCACATGAATTTTGACCTTTGCACTTAATATACTCTTCATCTCCTCATACTCACTAGAGATATTATATTTCATATTTCTCTCGCATATTTACATAGAGAGAAAGACTCTCATGATTGCTTATAACTCCTCACTTCTAAACATGATACTTCACACACAAAATTCACACTTACTAGCATGATACCTCACACCCATACCTCACTTATTTACATGACATGTAATTCACACTTAATAATATGATACCTACTATAGACTCAAATATTAAACTTACCCTAGTCTAAAATATTTACAAGGTCTTGCAGTAATATTACAAGGTATCAAATAATGTAATACCTCCAACACCCCCCTATTATATTATTTGATATGAAGGCTTTTTTTCATCATGTTCTTTATGCATTTGGGCTTGTTCTGATGCTAGTACCGATTCTAGTTCTTATACTCCACCAGGTTCAAGTTTTGAATTTTTTCCTCTAAGTTATCACTTGGACCTTTGAGAAAATTAAAATATTTTATTGATGCCTTATTATTTTCCTTTGTCATATCAATTTTGTGTTTAATAATACCTATTTTGATATCGTTCTTTTGGCAAAAGTTGATCCAAATGTCTATGTATGTTCTATTACATCCAAAAAAAGTATTCCACTTTTGTAGGATCCAAAAGCTTCAACTTTGTTTAGTATTTTAATAATACATTTATTATCACTATTTATGATTTTGAATTCTATTTTTCTTCCTTTATCTAGTAATTGCGATAATGAAATTATATTATTTTTTATACCTAAAACATAAAGCATATTTTCCAATTTACATTGTGAATATGGTAGACTAAGTGTACCATTTCTTGATCCTTGTACTTGATAGATTTTATCATCCATTTTCTTAAGTGGTATACTTGGTTATACTTGGATGGAATCGAACCAACGTAACTACTCAATGCACAATATGGATCTTTCACCAATTCATCAATGTTACTCTCACTTCATGTTTTTTCTCACTAGTATTTCAGCCTTCCTCTCATTGTAACTTGACTCAAACCAAGATTTCAATGTTGCTCTCACTATAAATTTACTTACACTTGGATTTCAATGTTTCTTTTACTACAAATTTACTCGCACTAGGCTTGGCTATAGACCTAATAACTTCTTACCAACTATGTTGCTCTCCAATGATAATTTTTACCTATTCACTAAAATTCTTGTTCATCAAATATTTTACTTCTCTTCTCCTTATCTTGGGATTTTCTCCACAATATCTTAGGATTCTCTTCGTTGCAACTCTAATACCACTATTAAAAACCTAATGCTATTTTTCTAGGATATTAATATCAAATAATCTCACAATATTTCAAATATAAACCTCACATAATAATAATAACAATCTCATTGAAATATTATTAGTACTAAAGCAATGCATAAATGCAATGCTTATTCAAATACTTTTTACAATGCTTTGTATTCAACTTATACATACATGAGACTCTTAATATTCACATGAATTTTGACCTATACACCTACATAGACTCTTTATCACCTCAAAATTATAGGAGATATTACATTTCATATTTCTCTCACATATTTACATAAAGATAAAGACTCTCATGATTGCTCATAACTCTTCACTTCTAAATATGACACTTCACTCAAATGAATCACACTTACTAACATGAAACTTCACACGCATAATTCATGCTTATTTACATTACACATATTCCACACTTAATAGCATGACACCTACTATAGACTCAAATATTATCATACCCTAGTCTAAACTATTTACAAGGTCCTTGCATTAATATTATAGGGTATTAAGTAATGTAATACCTAAAAAAACACAAGTGTTTTGATGCCACAAATATTATGATATTAAACACATGAAAATATTTTAGAAAGTGAAAATGATGGAGAAAGAGAAAAAAATTTAGTCATGATAAACAAGATGAATTTAGGATATCATATTATAATAGAATTTGATTTAGGTTAATAATAATCCCATTAAATAAAAGAGATAAAGAAAGCTTATGTGTAGCATCCAATAACAAAGGCCATCATATTTCACCTAAATTAACCATTAGAAGATACAAAGAAGGATACAAGGAATGAAGAAGTACAAAGAACATCATAGTTTATCCAAAACAACAACAAGAAGAAATAAAGAAGGATACAAGGTATGAGGAAGTACAATATAAAATTTTAGATTTAGAAGGGATTAAAATGTGGAAAGGGAGTTGTAGATAAAAATTCTAAAACAAAAGATAAAAAAGAGGTATTCGAGGTAAGTCATATTTATTTTCCTCAAATAGTATAAAATACATTCCTTGCAATAGAAATGAATAATAGTGTAAAGGTTATCCCTTGCACTTTAGGGTTTTAAGAGGAGCATAATAAAGAAATTATAATTAGGAATATCCACTACTATTTATAACTTTTAAGGCAGTATAAGAATGCAGTTACTATGGAGGAACATCCTTGCATTTTAAAATTTGTAGGGAAACATAAAGAAGAAAATGCTTTTGAGGATATTACTTGCAATTTAAATCCTTCAAAGCAAGACAATATTCTACATGATAAGTCTCATTATGAAAATATAAAAAGAATTAAGATATGGATGAAGTTGAAAGTGTTGGATGAAAAATGAGAGGACCCAAGAAGCAAAAAAAAATAAAAAATGAAACATGGAGGGATATTGAGTATTAAAAAATAAAAGCATATATCATAAGTGTTAACAATAAGTGTGGCTAAGCCCATAAATAAAAATAAAAATAATGATATCTTAGAATATTAGGGTCATGAATAAGACATTTAAAAATTATTTGTTAGGGATTTCATAGTTTATTATAACTAGCATACTTTTAGTTAAATAAAATACATAGTATATATTTTATCCATTTGTAATTTTGATATTTGTCTTAGCAAAATTTAGATTTTAGAAAGTAATTGGCTATGTATGAAAATAATATGGATTCAATTATGGAAACATAACAATTTAAGTAAGATGGAGAATATTTGTGATAGAAAGGTGAATGAATGTCCTTGTACTTTAAGGTTTACAAGGCAACATAGATAAGAAAATAATTTTGAGGTTATTCCTTGCACTTTAGATCCTTCAAAGTAATAAAACCTTCTACATAATAAGTCTCACTATGAAAAATACAAATAAATTGAAGATATTTATGACAATGAAAGTGTTGGATGAAGAAAAGAGAAGATCCAAGAATCAAAACATATAGAAAAGGAACCCCAGGGGGGTATTCATATTAAAAAACAAAATAAAATATGAGGAGTGTTAATAAGAAGTTGAGCTAAGCCATAACTAGTCATTATATTCATTGCTTGTATGATAGAAATTACTATGTTCTCATATAATCTTCAAATAAAATATTCTACTCTTTTTCATAAGTACAACAACCATTGCTTGCTTCCCATTTGCTTTTGACATATATGATGCACTCCTTACACCACTTTGTATTTTTTCTCTATAAGTTGTCTGACACTCAACAAATTTTGCTTCAAGCCTACTATGAAGTAAGTATTTCGAATATTTTTCTTTCCATCTACTATGTCAATTTGTAAGGTTTATTTCCATTTACCTCTAACGCTTTGCCACCTTTAAATTTAACCTCACTCTTATATGATGCATCCAAATCCTTAGAGTGGATCATGTAATTTGAATAATTGGATTATAAGTACTAATATTATTTAGTTGAAATTATTTCCAATACACATGAAAATAATATATTTTTTTAGCTTTCACCTTTTTCATGTGCAAAGTTTACAATTTATCCTCTTTCATGGTTTACCTTTATTCTACATTATCTTTCATAGTGGGTATACCTTTTGCAATAGTGACATTGAACATTCTTGTTATCCACAAATATGTCTCTACCCCTCTTCTATAGCGCTATTTTCTACCATGACCTCTTTCTTTTATGGAATGCTAATTTTGTTACTCCTCTCTTTGACCTTGGGAATTGAATTTAGAGATAACCCCATTATGGTTTAACACTTTTCCATTTGAATTAAAAGCTTACTTTGAGTTTCCTTCTTTACTATTTTTAATTATTTGTTCATGGGACGGATGTGCTCCCACCAATTTATCAAACTCCAACTTAATCAAATACTAACTTTCTTCAATGATCATTACACTATTGTTCCATGTTCAATGTACTCAACATCCTTTTGACATCATCTAGTGTTGGTTCTTCACCATAAATACCTATTTAATGTAAAATATCATGCATCCTTACACAATAGTTTTCCACATTCTCGTCATCATTCATTATCACATTTTCATATTGTCTCTTCAATGTCTATACTAATATAACTTGAGCAAACCATTGATAGGTTTTCTTCAAGGTGTCCCAAGATCCTTTGGTAATCTTGACACTTGCAATTCCTATAAAAACATTTATATCAAGAGCTACTTATATGTGATATAAAGTTAAGACATCTTTTTTTTTTTGCATCCTCCATATTATTGTTTTCTATGGCTAATAAAATACTTAATTTGCAAGCTTCTATCCATTTTTCACAACGTTCCACACTTCCTTGGATATCAATAAAATCCTCATCTTTATGAACCAATAATCACAAATTTTTAACTTTAAATTTTGAGATGAGCAATGAAGCATTACCATGTTGCCCAACATCTACAACAATAATATGTAAAGTTTTCATCCAAAAACATGAATTCTAAATTCTCTATATAAAGACAACCAAATCCTCATGCTCTACACTCCTTCAGTATCCAATATTTAAGTTCTAATACTAGTATGTGAGATGTGGGAGTATTATAAAATAGATATTAACACACAAAGAATAAAAGTTTATTAAAACTCTCCAATAAAAACTTCATCAATCTTCAAATATGTGCATTGTACTCAATAAAAGGTCAAATACAATAGGATATCCCTTTTTCATCTCAAGAGTCTCTTTGCTTCACACTTTCTACAAATATGGGTTATAGTTTTTATTTTTCCTTTTCTAATTTTCACTTGCAATTACAATTTTACCCTATTTTGATTTTTTGTCTTAGTTTTGTATTGTTTTGGTTTATCTTATTCTTATCTTATTTTATATTTTTATCTCATTTAGTATCATAATTCCTAGTAATAATTATTCATAAAAAAATAATATGTAAAATGAAAAATCATACTAATGATGAGAAAGATAAATCTCTAAAGAATATTGAACAAATTGCAAAACTAAAAATTGAAGTTGACCCAAATTTTGCATCTCAAATGTATGCATAATTTCATGCCTTTATTCATAGTAAAATATTTTTTTATAATATTTAACTCATCAACATAAAGCATAAAATTATTATCTTACCACTCAAATGCTTTATATAAGAATCGAATGCTACCTCATAAAAAATCAAGAAATAAAATACAAAATTTCTTATTTGAAGCTCAAGGTAATTTCTTAATCCCCTACAATAAATTTTTGAGTCTCCAAAACCAAGGTGTAGATCCATTCTAAAAAAAGTGATGCTAATACATATAAATATCCTCTTGAATATCACTATGAAAAATAAAATCGTTGTGTCCAACTAGTAAATTTCTCAATATTATATAGTGAAGATAGAGAGAATTATATGGATGAATTCTATGTTAGAAATAGGTTAAAAATATCACTCTACTCAAGTCCTTCCTTCTAATAATATACCTTCATAATAATATGATTCTTATGCTTGTAAATCTAGTAATCAACACCAAAACAATTCTTATAAACCATTTGCATCCAATAACATTCTCACCCTTAGGTAAGGATACAATATCTCGAGTCTAATTCTCCATAACATAATCATACTTTGCTTCAATAGATACTTCCCACTTACAACAATAATTTTATTGATAGTAAGTAACTTGGTCTTCATTAACATAAAACCTACTTCTAAAGCATGGGTATGATAGAATTTTTAATAATATTCCTGGTAACGATAGGGTCTAAATATTAAATGACTATTTAATACCATAATCCTAAGGAATATTTATGGGACAAGGAATAATGAGATGCAAAAATTTATAGAGAAAAGTAACATGTCAAATTAGATGAACCTATCCACCATCAAAAGCAAAAGTAGTATTAACAACTAAAATACCTAGGTAAGGAAGAACAATCTCCTCCATAAAATAACTAATAGATAAGTAAACAACAATGCTATCCAAAATATTTAATTATCTAGAAGGTAGCATAAAGGAGGACTCCAAATAATCTTATTGAGATCTAGGATCAATAGGAATGTGATGTGATGCGTCAAGATCTATTGGAGGTAGTCTTGAACTTATTTTAGAATTACCTTATTAGATTCAATATACCTTAATATTGTAACCTTGAGGGTATCTAGATATGCATTTGAATTCATGTCATATCAAAAGAATACATCTATGAATTTTCTACTAGATCTTTTTTTGTAACTCAATCGGAATATAGGAAAAAAAAAATACTTAAACCACTAAAATATACAATTAGAGGCTTCTTCCCTATCCATATCTTAAAGGTATAATGTTTTTACGAACATGAATAGGTGTCATTTTTATAATACAATTTACACATCAAATACATCAACTTAAAGTCTGAGATCCACTTGGCTCACATAGATCATATAATAAAATATGACTAGGTGTCCCATTTATAATATAATTTACACATTATACTACATCAAATTATAGCGTGAGAACTACTTAGCTCACATAGATCATATAAGAAACCATTTTCGTAGTGGCTCTACTACCCATCCTATTGCAGTTATCCTAAATGATGTTCTACAAATAAATAACAATAGAGGTTAAAATTTTCTCACATTTATTATAGTTGAACTCATCTCCACAATCAATCCTTAAGCATTTGATCTTTTATAACTCTACTTCTCTATAAATTATTTGAATTCATTGAACCTAAAAAGTGTTTCATTATTTAATTTAATGGTGTTAATACAATGAATCCTCAAGACATTGTCAATAAAAGTGAAAAAGTTTTAATATCACACAAGAGACTAGAAACCATATGGTCATAAATTCCACTATGAAGCAAACCCAAAGGTCAATTTACTCATTGATATTTATCCTTGGGAAATCAATCTTGATGGTTTTTTCCTAACACACATCTCTCATAAACTTGGGAATATGGATCAATTGATGGAATAAAACAAACTATTGTAGAACAATTCATGTCTCTCAAGGAAACATAATCGGTATGACCCATATTGTGATGCTAAAACTCACTTGTAGCATTGGAATTGGACACCATGATAATAACATTTGTCTTGACCAATATTGCAACAAAATACTTCCTATATAAAGGAGTCAAATCATGACCATGTTTGTATATATAGTCTATTTCATTACAAAATCCTAAGGTAACAACGTATAATCCATCATAATTCTCCTTAAAGACCTATTGACCCAAGAAAATAACTTACTTTCTTTATTGGTATGAGTTATATGATAAATAAAAATGATATTAGTCTAAATTTAGGAACATAGATTAACCTTGTAAATTTTTTATCATTAGAGATGGTGTTAGCACAACCTAAAACCTACAAGGTTGAATTATCACCATAATTTTTTTTCTTCATTGTGTAAATGATTATAATAAAAAGTAGATGACAAATCTTAGTAATATATATATATATATATATATATATATATATATATATATATATATATATATATATATATATATATATAGTGGATTTAGAATCAACAATCCACTCTTAAGAATAAGAGAATACTAATAGGTAGAGTGCACTACAACATTCAATTTATAGGAAGAAACTCCCTCCTTATCCTAAGACATATCTAGAAGACCCTCATAAAATTTGACCTTATTAATTCAACATCAATTTCTTAAAGAATAGTAAGATATTTTTAGAAAGGTGTCCTTCCTTTTATAGATGTTATAAGGAGGCTTTTCTTCTTTGAATATGTACTCCTCATCCTCATAAATATTTATTATTGTTTTCTTGGATTTGAAAGTATATTTTCATGATCCTTTTCATGAAATATATCACCATAATTCCTTATAGACACCTAAAAATGAACATAAACGGAGAAAACCTCAAAGGTTTAGTTTTTTTATATTCCTTCGTAAACATAGGAAAATATTAACCACTAAGATAAGCATTTAAGATAGGGATAAGATAAAATATTATCAAGGACTATGTTGGTATATTTTGGATATCTACCTTTAAAACTCACAATACATATATTCAAAGCCTTAAATATTACAATATAATCCTTAACATTATCACACATTGTCATTGTGAGAGTTAGAAGCTTTATCTTCAAGCAATTGATATTTATAGTGTTCACTTTCCCAAAAAATATACCACAAATTATGTCACACTTTGATGGGATATAATTCATATTTAGTATAAAATAATAATTCTCCCTCAATTAACAAGGAAGAAAAACAAAGAGTTTTTGTAATTTATCTCAAAGAGTTTTTTATGTAACAATATATTTAGAAACGAATGGAGTCAACACATTACTCAACAAAGAAAAATAAATCTTATATAGTCATGATACAATATGGAAAGATGTCCTTAGATACTAAACAATCTCACTAGTGAATAAAGCATCATCTAAAATTGATAATTACATTGAAGGACACAAGGGTTATAAATATCCAAATCTCAAGTTATCCTATGTCAAAGTTAAAGAATCAATCTTAAGGTTAATATTACAATATTACAATAATATCACGAGCAAAAAGAAGTATGATAGTTGAAGTATGTATGATAATTTATTTTGATATAAAGAACTAAAATATGATGAATTTTATTGACAACATAAGAGACCTTTTTAAAATTAAGATAAAACATAATATTAATGTTAGAATATAATTTATCAAAATTTGTATCATAGAAAACATAATATTAATGTTAGAATACAATTTATAAAAATTTATATCATAGAATCCTATCACATTAAAAAACCCAACTGAATAGTAAATACTCATCTAATAAGTACATCTAGTATACTATAAAATTTGCTTAGCCACTTTCTAAAGACTCTTATGAAATGTACAATGACTAAATCATAGTGTTTCAATATGATCAACACCTAAATTCAATAATATATAAAATATAAAAATATAAAAATTAAAACCAGGTTAAATTGTAAGGAAAGAAATCATTTTGATAGCCATTATATGATGAAAAAGACCATACCTAACTAAATCTATGTGAAAAAAGGTTGTCTTTCTATTTCTTTTATTATTATTTCTTATAATTATAAAAAAAAAAAAAACAGTGAACAGCCGTGGCAAAGAAGAAGAAAAATATAATGATTTCCATATATCATTAACAAATAAGTTTGAATTAAAATTTAAAATAAACACATACGGTAAAAAGAAGTATGATAGTTGAAGTATGGTAGATTAATTTGATATGTTGTATATTTAAGGAGGAAATGACCCTTTAATTTTTATAGGTTTTATTTAAAGAAATATACAAAGGTTTTTATAAGAAATTAATTAAAATAACTATTTAAAAAATATATATTTGAAAGTAGTGTTGTTTTAACTGAAAAAGTTTACAATTATTTTTTAATTAAAGTGAAAGAAAAATAATGTTTTTTTTGAAAGCTTTGAAGTGATGGAAGATTCACTATTATACTTATTAAGAATAAGATTTTTGAAAATGATATAATAATTTTTAAAAATAAAATGTTAATGTATAAATTTTAAAATATAATTTTAAAGTTAATGTATAATAAATTTTAAGTTTTTTTTGGTTGAGTTATTTGTTGGTAATATGTTTAAACATCTGGGTGTTCATAATTTCATTTGTTCTCTTTATGGTAATAGGTTCAACCATATGGGTGTTCATAATCCCATTTGTTTTGTTTGTGGACAGACGGAAGATTTACTGCATGTTTTTTGGTTTTGTGATCGGGTTCAATAGGCTTGGGAGTGGCTTCTTGAATTTTTTAGATCTTTCATGCAAGAAGATTTTATTTGGTTCATGTTATTTTGGGTGACCTTATTGCTTTTAACTTCAACTTGGGTGTTGTTTGGAATATTTTTAGAATTGGTATCCTGTTTTATTTATAGAAGTCCCGGAATAGAGTTGTTTTTTTCTCACCAAGATGTCGGATGTGTCTTTATTTGTTGTTGATAAATATGATATATTCTTTGATTGTTGGTTACAGATTCAAGAACTGGTTGAAAAAGTATAGGTGGAGTTGCAGTACTTCCGTACCCTCATGGATCATTGGGGAATGCACCCTGCATTATGAGTCATGTGCCTCTTCCTTCCCCTTCTAGGTGGCAACGATATCTTGGCTTCTTTTTTTATGAATGTATATTTGACATTGTTTTGGCAGTTGTTATCTAGCATTTTGTAGAATTTTTCTGACACTCTTGTATACTCCTAACCACATTGGTTAGTGTATTAGTGTATTGGTTTACGGGGTGTGTTAATACCAGCCACCACTTTTGTATAATTAAACATTATTTTATTAATATAATGATCTTTTCATCCAAAAATATTATTAATTACAAAATAAAATAAAGATGTTAAAAAATTAATTAATCTATATCATATAACCAATTTTTACAATCTTTTTAAAGGAAAAAGGAAAAAATAATAAATGTGGTTCAATAGTTTATAGAGAGGGTTAGATTATATGTGAGGAAATGATATTAAAAAAAAAATGTAAGCGTTTTGGAATTACGTGTAATGTTTGCGTTTCCACAAATCCTGCAAGTCGCTGGCCTTCCATCTGCCTCCACAATAAAAAGAAGAATGGTCGACGAACACGGTGTTATTGGGAGATATATTTATTTCCACCTCGCACAATTATTGCTTGAGAAGACAAACGCGTCCCTACGACATCAAATATTAATGTTGGAATTACGTGTAGTGTTGGCGTTTCCACAAATCCTGCAATATTAATGTTAGAATTACGTGTAATGTTGGCGTTTCCACAAATCCTGCAACTTGTGCCAAAACTGACTGGCCTTCCATCTGCTTCTCGACAAGACGTACATCCACACCATAAATGACAGCTACCAACATTGATGGAATTAAGTGTAATGCTTACGTTTCTACAAATCCTGTAACTGGCTCTCCTTCCATCTCGTACTGATCATGGAACGGACTCCTCTCTTGAACCATTTCGGTAGGACGTCTTTAATACGTTTATGGCAAAACTAAATTGGCCTAACAAAATTTACAGGTTCAGTATTTGAGGAGGTCGTTTCTTTCATATGATTGATGTATTTTAAAGTTTGTTTCAGTTGAAAGAGGAGTGTGCCCTGCCATTAATACAATAGTTATTTCTTATCATTTTCATTGACTTAAATTATTATTTTTATTTTATATTAGGTTTTTAAAAATATTTTGTTATTTATATATATTTTTGAAAAATAGTTATTAATAAATTTGATTCTAAATGTTATTCTCTTTTGTAATTATATTATTTATAAGATCTTAAAATTTATAGTATATATAATTTTTAATTTATTATATTAATTATATTTAATAATATTTTAAATTAAAATATATTTGTATAATACAAATTTCATGGATAAAACCTCAAACAATTATGAAGATGAGTGTAATTTTCAAATGAATTTTTATTAAAGAATATGCCTTCGATATAGAGGGAACCGCATAACAAACTTTTTTTTAAGTTATGTTACAATGGGTAGGGGCTGTATGATTTTCGAGAATCTTCTAGAAAGTTCAAAAAAAAAAAAAATTGGAGATTTTTTTGGAAAATTCACGGAAATTTTTTTTTTTTTTTTTGGAGATTTTATGTTTTTTTTGTATGATTTGGAAGATTTTAGAAGACTAGTAAACCTTAGAAAATTCCAAAAGGTTGTTTGGATGAAAAAATTAAAAAATCCTCTCATTTTGTGATTATTAAAGAGAGTTGCATGTATATAACATAGCATTGGAGAGTTTATTTGAATAAATATATGTTTATTGTATCCTTCTTTTACGAATTCTTTATATTTTTGCTTGCAGTAATTATTTTGTGTTTGTTTTAGCATATGCTCTATTTTTCTTTTTATGGTATCACAACATTATAGTAGAAGCGAGATAATTGTATATGCTTTGGTAGTGAATCGTGATCTCCCTCTTTGCAACATTGGTTGTTATGTCTTTATTTTTGAGTGCTCCTTAGGGTTAGTGCATTGTTTCACAGTTTGAGTGGGAGAAGAGGATGATTCACAAAAAATGAGTAGCAAATTTGAGATTGATAAGTTAAATAGATCGAAATTCACAATGTATAAGATCAAATTTGACTTATTGATGGAAAGAGACATGTGGGTTACAATCGTTGGAAATCCCACTAGGATGGTACAAGAGGAGTTTAAATAAGCTATATACAAAAGCAACAACCCTTATTAGACTGAGTTTAGTAGACTCTATGATTCTAAATATGGTAAAAACACATTCTGCTCAAGATATGTGGAAAAATTTGGAGAGCATCTACGTTTCTAAGTCAATAGTGAACAAGTTAATGTTGAGGAAAAAGCTGGTAAATCTCAAGATGAAGGAGAATGATAAGTTCTCAGATCACATGAATGATTTTAGTATGCTAATGAAGCATATAAACTCCATTGGTGATAAATGAAGTGATGAAAATCAATGTTTGGTATTGTTGATCAGCATGTCAGACTCATGGAAGAATCTTATTATTGTCATAAGTGTTGCTTCTAACAAGTTGCAAATAGAGTCAGTGGTTAGCCAATCATTGAATAAGAAGACAAGAAGGGTATCTATTGGTGAAGCATCCACTTCAGAGGTCTACTTAGAATGTGGATGCTCAAAAAAAAGAGGAAAAGGTAGATCTAGTGGGAGAAGTAATTCTAGAGTTAGAGGCAAAATGCCCAACATAGGAAATAATTTTTTAGCAATGTGGAATGCTATTATTGTCACAAAAAGGGGCATATCAAGTTTCATTGTCCCTTGTTGAAGAATAAGAATGAAAAGGTAATAGAAGAAGAGACAACTAATAAAGTTGTAGATGAAAAATCCTCCATGTTTCTTGTGTTCTTCTTGTTTATCAATTGAAGTATGTCCCAAAGAATAGATTATATATTCAAGAGCATCTTTCCACATGACACCACAACATGAGTGGTTTGCAAATTATAAAAATGTAAATTATGTAAAATTTTATATGGGTGATAATGCATTTTGTGATGTAGAATGAGAAGGTACAATTCTTATAAAGAATTTAGGTAGAAAATTCAATTATTTGTAAATATATCCCCTAGTTGAGAATAAATATTCTCTTAGTTGGATAACTAGCTAAAAATGAAGTAGTAGTTACCTTCTCATATGAAGGATGTAAGCTCATAAGAGGTATCCCTAGAAAAAACACTACACCTTATTCTCCTCAGTAGAATGGAGTAGCAAAGAGAATGAAGAGAAAATTGTTGGATAAGATGAGGAGCATGTTTTCAGATGTAAAGCTCATTAAAGGGTTTAGGACTAAAGCAACTTTGACTGCTAGCTATTTGGTTAATTTATCACTATGCAATGCTTTGAATGACAAGACACTAGAAGAGTTTTGGAGTGTAATAAAACCATGAATCTCACACCTGTTGTTTTTTGGTTGTGAGGTCTGTATGCATATTCCTATAGAAAAGAGGAAAATTTTGGATGTAAAAACTAATAAATGCATTCTTGTTGGTTATAGAGAATTTTTTGGAATAAAAGGATATAAATTACAAATTTTGGATGAACACAAAAATATTTTCATGATAGATGTGATTTTTAAAGAAATTAAGGCAACCAAATATATTCAACAACAAGAATTACAACAAAAATTGAAAGAGATAATGTGCATGAATGCATTATGATAGGTCAACCTTCAAGTGAAACACATGTTCAACTCTATCAACCTTAAGAAACAATACCTTTTGATATTTTAGATAGAGTTTCTAGCCTACAAAGACTTGATGAACATTTGCCTTCTTATGTGCTTGAATATGTGCATCAAGAGGATAAATAAATTATGTATCCTAATTATCCACCTTGTAAACAAGAGGTCCAAGAATCAATAGAGCAATGCATAAGAACTAGAAGAGAGAAACATCTTCCCAATAGGCTTCAAGATTATTTTTGTGGATTTACAACTGCTTGTGATGATACTCTCACGTTTGAAGATATCATAAATAGTCTAAATAAAGAGTATTGGAAGAAGACCATGAAGGAAGAAATAAATTCAATGAAGAAGAACGATGCATGGGGTTCAGTTCAACAACCTGTTGGAAGAAATATAGTAGGAAACAAATGGGTGTTTAGAAAGAAGTTAAGACATGCTGGATCTATGGAAATATACAAGGCTAGTTTGGTTACAAAAGATTTCTCTCAGATCCTAGGTATTGATTTTCATAAAACTTATGCTCCCACTATGAATTTATATTCTATCAGAATTTTTCTTTTATATGTTGCTACTTTTGATTTAGAGGTTGAACAAATGGATGTAAAAACTACATTCCTGCATGGAGATTCAAAGGAGGAAATATAAATGCAGTAGTCTAAAGGTTTTGAAATAAGAGGTGTGGGTGTTATCTATAATTTGAATAAATCCCTCTATGGATTGAAGTAGTCTCCTAGAGAATGGTACCAAAATTTTGATAGTTACATGTTGCAAATTGTTTTTTCATAACCCTATAGATCCATGTGTGTATTAAAAAATAAAAACTAAAATGTTTGCAATTTTGGTTTTGTATATGGATGAAATCCTCCTGATTGGAAATAATAAGCAATTTATTTTAAAAACTAAGGATTTATTGTCAAAGAACTTTGATATGAAAGACTTGGGTTAGACACATCATTGATTGGATATTGATATTGTGAAAGATTGCAAGACCAAACAATTATGACTTTCTCAAAAATATTACATTAATATATATTAAAAGAATTTGGAATGCAATATAATAAACCTATCAAAACTCCTATGCAACTTGGAGTTAAATTTTCGACAAAAATGTGTCCAACTACAACTAAAAAAAAGAATATGATGAAGAGAATTCCATATACAAATTCTATAGGATCACTTACATATGCAATGGTATGTACCAAGCCTGATATTACTCATGTTGTTGGTATGGTCAGTAGATATATATCCAATCCTAGAAAGGAATATTTTCTATAAAAATATTTTTAGATATTTACAAGATACTAAAGATCATGTTTTGTGTTGTCAATTCAAGAATAATGAAGAGTTTTGTTTGTAGGAACATGTAGACACATATTGGGTAGGTGACTTGGACAACAGTAAATCAATAGCAGGATATATATTCACTTTGTATGGTGGTGTGGTGAGTTGGAGGAGTAAAAAGTAAATTGTTGTAGCTTTGTCAAGTGATGAAGCTGAATATATCGTTGCAAAAGAAGTTGTATAATTGATGAGGTTATGCAAAGGTTTGTATTTTAACAAAGAATATGTTGGAATAAAATATGATATCCAAAGTGCAATAGCACTTGAATGTTCTTCATCATTCAATAGAAAAACAAAACACATTGTAGTAAAATATCATTTTGTGTGTGATATGGTGGAGAGTGGAATAATCAACCTAATCAAATGCAAAACTCAAGAGAATGCAGCAAATGCACTTACTAAGATTGTCACAACTCACAAGCACCAATTTTACAACAATGAGATTGGGATAAAAAATTACAAAAAAATCCTCCATCACGTGGGAGTTTTTTACAATGTGTAGGTGCTACATTTTTATATTTAATGATGGAATCTTCTATAAAGTTCATGAAAACCCTTTTTTTGGAGAATATTCTAGAAATTTCATGGAAATCCTTTTTTTTTAGACTATTTTTTGGTATTACCAGGAAGATTCCAGAAGACTAGTAAACCCTAGAAAATTCTAGAAGATTGTTTGGGTGAGAAAATTATAAAACCCTCCCATTTTATGATTATAGGAGAGAGTTGCATGTATGTAACATGGCATTGGAGAGTTTCTATGAATAAATATATGTTTATTCAGTCCTTTTATTTGTTGTTCATATTTATACTTGTAATTTTTATTCTATGTTTGTTTTAGCATATGCTCTATTTTTCATACCATGAAAAGAAAAACAGAGCATATGCTAAAATAAGCATAGAATAAAAACTGCAAGTAGAAATATGAACAAATAAAAGGACTCAATAAACATATATTTATTCAAAGAAACTCTCTAATGCTATGTTACATACATGCAACTCTCTTTTATAATCACAAAATGGAAGGGTATTATAAGTTTCCCACCTAGGCAACCTTCTAGAATTTTCTAGGTTTTACTAGTCTTCTAGAATATTCTCGGTCATACCAAAAAACATAAAGTCTCTAGTAAAAAGGGGTTTTCATGAAATTTCAAAAATATTCTATCAATAAACATGAAAATCATGCAACACCTACACATTGTAACAAACTCCCACTTGATGCAATATTTTTTTGCAATCTTTTAGCCCAATTTCATTGTTGCAAAATTTGGTTCTTTTGAGGTATGACAATATTAGTAAGTATATCTATTGCATTCTCTTGAGTTTTGGATTTAATCAAGTTGATCATTCCACTCTCCACCATATCATACACAAAATGATATTTCACTACAATGTGTTTTGTCCTTTCATGGAATGATCAAGACTATGCAAGTGTTGTTGCACTTTGGCTGTCACATTTTATTTTGAAATATTATTAGTTCAAATGTAAACCTTTTTACAACATCATAAACCAAAGTACTTCTTTTGCAACATCACTTGTAGTGATATATTCAACTTCACTACTTAACAAAGCTACAACAATTTACTTTTTACTCCTCCAGCTTACTACACCACCATACAAAATGAAGATATATCCTTATGTTGACTTACAGTTGTCCGTCACCTACACAATCTATGTCTACATATCCATGAAAAAAAACTTCTTCATTTTTCTTGGGCTTATTAGACAAAACATGATCTTTAGTACCTTGTAAATATCTAAAAATTATTTTTACAACAATCCAATGTTCCTTTCTAAGATTGGATATATATATGCTAACCATACCAATAATATGAGCAATATCAAGCCTCGTACATACCATTTCATACATCAGTGAGACCATAGCCTATGCATATGTAATTTTATTCATCGTCTCCTTTTATTTAGTTGTAGTTGGACACATTTTTGTAGATAATTTAACTCTGGGTTGCATAGGAGTTTTGACATGTTTACTATCCTGCATTCCAAATTCTTTCAAAATATGGTTAATATAATCCTTTTGAGAAAGCCATAATTTTCTACTCTTGTGATGTCTAACAATATCAATGTCCAAGCAATAGCGTTCCTGACCCAAGTCATTTATATCAAATTTCTTTGATAATAACTCCTTAGTTTTTGAAATCAATTGCTTCTTATTTTTAATCAGGAGGATGTCATCAACATACAAAACCAAAATTATAGAGCTTTTAGTTTTTGTTTTGTAATACACACATGGATCTGTAGGGTTACAAAAAAACTAATCTACAAAACATAACTATCAAAATTTTGGTACCATTCTCTAGGAGACTTCTTCAATAATAGATGGGGTTTTTCAACCTACAAACAACACCTGCACTTCCTACTTCAAAATATTTAGGTTGTTGCATGTATATTTCCTCCTTCAAATATCCATGTAGAAATATTGTATTTACATCCATTTGTTCAACTTCTAAATCAAAAGTAGTAGCATATGTAAGCTATTGAAAATTTTGAGTAATTATGTTGTCATTGATGTCAAGTGTTTGGGCAAGGTAAAGTTCATTTTTGTTAAAGCAATTTGGTAAAAGAAATGGTTATAATAATTTATATAATAAGCCAAAGTAGTTGGTTAAAAGGTGGAAGACAAAAGGTTTCACCCATGGTTTTAAAGAGAACAAATAAGATATTATAATATTTTAATATTATAATAATGGGCTTATAAAAAAGATAAAAATTAGAATTGATGAAGACCCATGAAAAAGTATTATTTAATAGTAAAATTAAATAATATAATCTTTATCCCAAATTTAAATATTATATTAAATATAAAATTAAATTTTAAATTGGCAAAGGGTGCCAAAATTCAAATTTAAAATGGATGTCAACAAAGGTTTTTCATCGATGTCATGACAAGGTTTTTAATACATATAAAAATGAGGAGCCAAATTATTTTACAAGGTACCAATGTAATCTGTGCACAAATTAATCGATTGAAGGAGCAGAGCAAAGTGTTTAAAATATCATTCATCGAACAAGAAGAAGCGCATAAAAACAAGGAGGTACATGATTAAGTTTCACAAAGGGTTGTTATCCCAAGTGGCAGTGGGTCCTGTATAAGGTGTAGGAAGAGGAAAGGTCTATGTTTCAATTCTCCCTAGCATCGGTTTGAGCGTTTTGTTTTAGTTTCATTGAAGGCAGTAGATATAACATGTGGATACTAAGGTTTTTGTCTCAACCTCTTAGCCAAAACAAGTGGTCGAGCGCTGCACTTGGAAGCTAGAGGTCGGAGGATCGATTCTTGTCCGTGACAAGCAAGGATTAATTTTTTGGTGAAAAGGTATGCTCCATGTTATTTAATATTGACTATAGTTGATATTCAGCAGATATAATTTGGGATATAGTTTGGAACATAGGAGGTATAAGGTGAAATGATTTGTTGACATTATATTTATAAGGGTATGATATCATATATTTTTATGCTAAGCTTGGAGTGATAAGTTTGTAAGTGGTTTATTTATCATTGTAATTCTTTGTTCTTGGACATTAAATTGGAGTGAAAATTATTTTGAAAGAGTGGAGGAAAAAGGTGTAAAAGGTATTTTATTTGATTGTAATTCTTGCTTTATAAAAAGGGAAATTGTTGAGAGAGTTTTGTGAGCTTTAATGCATTGTCCATGAGAACTAAAGAAGAGTCCTAGAATATTATTTTCAGAATTCATTGAGCATCTTGTTGAGGGAAAAATCATGTGGATATTATGAAATAGAATCTTGCTATCTAAACCTTGGAGTAGGGCAAGAAGGATTGGTTATTTGTGACACAGGTTTTGAAGACATATCTCCAAAAGAGCTATTAAGAGGTATGGGCACACCATCCTTTGCTTGAAGTGTTTTTTGGAATGAATGTCGTGAAACATAAGGTGGAGTGAAAAGGATTGTTTGATCAGCATTGTTGGAAAAATTTGAGTGAGTTTTATGTGCTTCATTGTTGAATATTTTGAGAATATTTGAGATAGATATTATGAATTAATTTTTTTTTTTTTTAAAGCGAAAACCCCGCGGGACACCTGGCCGAGAGCAGGGGTTCACACGCAAAGTCCGGGGTTACCCGCCCGCCCAACATTATCAATTGGATTTTTGATACCCAATTCAACTTTTTTGGTAGGGTGGATATTTGAACCTGGGACCTCCCTTGGAGGATTACCCTCTCCCCTCCAACTCACCTACAACACCTGGGTGATATTATAAATTATTTGAGTTAGGGTTTGAGAACTACATTTTTCCATTTATTGGAAGAAGTGTTAAAACACTTGCTTAGTATTTGTGAGAAATGTGTGCTTCATTGGTTGAATGAATGTGTGAAGCTTTTTGGCATTGGTTTTGAGTGATATTGAAAGTAAATGTGCAAATGTTAGAAATCAGATTTGTGAAATCAAGAGTGTAGATCATAAATATAGGTGTCATGTGCTAGACTAGATCTATATTTAAAAGAGCAATAAAAGTAAGACATGTGAAAGCAATAGACTTAATGATTGAGTAGAACATATTGAGCTATTTGCAAGTGCATATTATTCTCTATATGTTCCAGAGGTTAAATTTTTTTGGATAGAATATATCTAAATTGCTTCAAGTTAAAGAAATTACTTTGACTATTAGACAAAGCATTTGATAGTATTGTGTGCAATATTTGAGATTGATTGAGCATGTATTATGAGCTACTTTAAGTATATGTTACAGCAGGTTTGAGCATGTTGTAGAGTAGATTTGAGCAAGCCTTTTGAGAAGGTTTGAGATCATATTTGAGCAATTCTTTGTGAAGGCTTGAGGATAAAATTGAGCAACTATTTGTGAAGGCTTATGGAGAGTTATCCTATGGAGAGTTATCCACAAACTAGAGCAAGAGGAAAGAGTTATCCTATGGAGAGTGATCCACAAACTAGAGCAAGAGGAAAGAGTTATCTTATGGAGAGTTATCCTTAGGATAGAGATCCACAAACTAGAGCAAGAGGAAAGAGTTATCCTATGGAGAGTGATCCATGAACTAGATAGGAAGATAGAGTTATTTTTTGGAGAGAGATACACAAACCATTTGAGGATATAGAGTTCTCCTTGATCAAGTTTCACAAATCAAAGAAAAGGAAAAAAAATTCTTTTGTGGAGAGAGATCCATAAATCAAAGCATAAGGGATTGGTGTCTCCTTTGGACAAAGGTCCATAAACATTGTAATAGGGAATTGATTCCCAAGAATATTTTTTGAGAAAATTTAGTAGAAATATTTTATCCATGGACTAGCCCATATTGGGTGAACCACATTAAATTGGTGTCTCTGTTGTGTGTGATAATGTGTACATTAATTTGATTATTGCTATTGATATTACCATTGATAATATTGGGTAATATATTTTGGGAAAGAAAATTAAAATTTGGTCTTATATTGTTCACCCCCCTTAGTATAAGCTTGTGTTCTTCAATTGGTATCGAAGTTGGTTCCTTCAAAAGAGTCTAACAACTTGAAGGAATAATATAGAGGACCACATATGGCATCTCAAAGTGGATATTTAGCAAATAAGGTACCATTGTTTTATGGGAACAATGATGCTTTCTAGAGCATAAGAATGAAGACTTACTTGATGGCACAAGGATATGAGACAGGATAATTAGTTGAGGATGGGTTCAAACCTACAAATAATCCTCCCATAGATAAATATGGTAAGCTCCTACATGTGAATAATGCAAAGGATATGAATTCAATATTAAGTGGTTTACGTGAAGTAGAGTTTGTAAAAGTTATGCATTGCGAATCAGTAAAAGAGATTTGGGAAAACTGAAGAAAATATATGAGGGAGATAAAAAGGTCAAGATGGAAAAATTACAAAATCACAAGAAGTACTTTGAAGACTTAAAGATGAAAGATGAGGAAGACATTTTTTCATACTTACTTCATGTGGATGAGGTTGTTAACACCATGTGAGGACTTGAATTTAAAATTGAAGACTCCGATGTTGCTCAAAAGGTTTTAAGGTCACTTCCTATGAGGTATGATGGAAAGGTTTCATCCATAGAAGAAATAAGAGATATTGAAAATTTGACTATGGATGAGTTACATGGAACTCTCATAGCTTATGAGATGATAATAGTAAAGGATCCTATTACCAAGAAATAGGTAGCCTTCAAAGTAGCAAAGAATACAAAAGATAAGAAACCAAACTCAAGTGATGTGTCAAGGAGTGATGAATCTAACTATGGCAGAAGAAACAAGAAGGATTCAAGAAAGAAAAAAGGTATGCAAATAGTAAAGTATTTTAATTATGGTAAATATGATCACTATGCATCTAATTGTTCGAAAGCTGAAAGTAGTAGTAATGAAGAGAAACATGATCATAAGAAAAGGGAAGCAATAAAATCTAGGTATGAAAAGAAAAATAGGTATGGATAAAGCAAGCATGAAAATAAGTTTTTTCAAAGGCATAAGAAGAGTTTCTATGTGGAAAAGACATGTAAGATTTCAAGTGATAGTGATGAAAGATCCTCAGATAATGAAGAAGAAGAAATTCTCTTTTTGACAAGAGAAAGGGAAGAAAATGCTCTTGTTGAAGATAAATATGAAAAGTATGAATATGCTCTTGAATACCAAGAAGTAGAGAAATATTTAGAGAATGAAGAGGAAGGTGTAGTAGATCTAGAAGCATAACTTATTGCTACTCTCAAATAATTGAAAAAGGTTAAAAAGTAGAATTCAAGATTCAAGGCTCAATTTCAAGAATGTGATGAAGAAAAATGAAAGCTTATACAAGATCTAACAAAATCAATAACTAAGACAAGGATATTTAAAGAAAATTTAGAGGTAAAAGTCTTAGAATATGAGATATTAGAAAATGAGGTAGCTTCACTAAGGATGGAAGTGGAAGGGTCTAAGGAAAAGTTACATAGGTTTGGAAAAAGTTCAGACTTTGGATAAGATTATAAATGCACAAAGAACTTCATCTATCAAAATAGGACTTGGTTTTGAAGAAGGACAAATGACAACAAGAAGAAGGGTCAAATTCAAGCTCAAAAGAGGAAGAAGTTCTAGAAGAAGCGAATGAAGGAGAAATTGAGATTAGAAGCTTCACCAAGGAAGGAAATAATGCATAAAAAAGGAACAAAGAAACATAATAGGAAAGAAAGGACTAAGAGACCAATGGGTCCAAGGAAATATTTCTTCAAAGGATATTGTTTTTCATGTAACAAGTTTGGTCACAAGGCTATGCATTGTAGGACTCATGGAAAGGAGTATGGTATTACTAAGAGGAACTTCAAATATGGACATTTATTTCAAGGGTATTGCTACTCTTGTAATAGATTTGGTCATAAATCAAATCATTCGAGGGTTCATGATAGAAATAGGTATGGCTTCACCAGGAGTAAATTCAAGATATTTGCACCTTCTATGAACCACAACATTAAGTGTTATAAGTTTAATAATATTGGGTATAATACCAAGTGGTGCAGAATAGAGTTTCCAGAGCTTCCATATCCAAGAAAGAATAGGGACACTCAAAAGAATAAAAAATATATGTTGAGAAATAAGGTTGACAAAGGAAAAGAGAATTGTATGCTAGGAGTAGAAATACTCCCACCCCAAAATTAACCACCTCAAGGATAGAAAGTGGGGAGGGGCTGAGCTAAGAGTCTTATATTTAGCCCCAAATGACTCCCTTTGCCATTGATGTTAAAGAGGGAGAGATTTGAGTAATGGGGAGAGCATTCATTCAAGGGGAGCATTTTCTTAGGGGGAGCAGAATTAGAAAAAGGAAAATGGGATTTAAAAAAAAAAAAAGGTTGCCATCAATGACAAACAGAGAGATTGTTGGAAATTTTGAGTAATTATGTTGTCATTGATGTCAAGTGTTTGGGCAAGGTAAAGTTTATTTTTGTGCAAGCAAATTGGTAAAATAAATGGTTATAATATTTTATATTATAAGCCAAAGAGGTTGGTTAAAAGGTGGAAGACAAAAGGTTTCACCCATGGTTTTAAAGAGAAAAAATAAGATATTATAATATTTTAATAATATTTTAATATTATAATAATGGGGTTATTAAAAAGAGAAAAATTAGAATTGACAAAGGCCCCATGCAAAAGTATTATTTAATACTAAAATTAAATAATATAATATTTAACCCAAAGTTAAATATTATATTAAATATAAAATTAAATTTGAAATTGGCAAAGGGTGCCAAAATTCAAATTTAAAATGGAGGTCAACAAAGGTTCTTCGTCGACATCATGACAAGGTTTCGAATGCATATAAAAAGGGGGAGCCAAATTATTTTCCAAGGTACCAATGTAATATGCACACAAATTAATCGATCGAAGGAGTAGAGAAAAGTGTTTGAAATATCATTCATCAAATAAGAGGAAGCACATAAAAATAGGGAGGTGCATGATTAAGTTTCACCAAGGGCTAGTAGCCCAAGTGGCAGGTGGGTCCTACATAAGGCATGGGAAGAGGAAAGTTCTACGGTTTGATAATCCCTAATGCTAGTTTGAGCATTTTGTTTTGGTTTCATCAAAGGTAGTAGATATAAAATGCGGAGACCAAGGTTTTGGTCTCAACCGCTTGGCTAGCACAAGGGGTCATGCGCTGCACTTGGAATCTAGAGGTTAGAGGGTCGATTCCTGTTTATGACAAGAAAGGATTAATTTTTTGGTGAAAAGGTATGCTCCATGTTATTTAATATTGACTATAGTTGATATTCGATAGATGTAATTTGGGATATAGTTTGGAACATAGGAGGTATAAGGTGAAATGAATTTTTAGTATTATATTTAAAGGGTTTTGATATCATTTATTTTTATGCTAAGCTTGGAGTGATAAGTTTGTAAGTGGTGTATTTATCATTGTAATTATTTGTTCTTGGACATTAAATTATTATTTTGAAAGAGTGGAGAAAAAATGTGTAAAAGGTATTTTATTTGATTGTAATTCTTGCTTTATAAAAATGAAAATTGTTGAGAGAGTTTTGTGAGATTTAATGCATTGTCCATGAGAACTAAAGAAGAGTCCTAGAATATTATTTTCAGAATTCATTGAGCATCTTGTTGAGGGAAAATTCATGTGGATATTATGAAATAGAATCTTGCTATCTAACCCTTGAAGTAGGGCAAGAAGAATTGGTTATTTGTGAGGTATATTTTGAAGACGTGTCTCTAAAAGAGAAATTAAGAGGCATGGGCACATCATCCTTTGCTTCAAGTGTTTTTTGAAATGAATGTTGTGAAACATAAGGTAGAGTGAAAAGGATTGTTTGACAAGCATTTTTTGGAAAAATTTGAGTGAGTTTTATGTGCTTCATTGTTGAATATTTTGAGAATGTTTGAGATAGAGATTATGAATTATTTGAGTTAGGGTTTGAGACCTACATTTTTCTCTTTTTTGGAAGAAGTGGGAAAACACTTGTTTAGTATTTGTGAGTAATTTGTGCTTCATTGGTTGAATGATTGTGTGAATCTTTTTGGTATTGGTTTTGAGTGATATTGAAAGTAAATGTGCAAACATTAGAAATAATATTTGTGAAATCAAGAGTGTAGATCATAAATATAGGTGTCATGTGCTAGACTAGATCTATATTTAAAAGAACAATAAAAGTAAGACATGTGAAAGTGACAGACTTAATGATTGAGTATAACATATTGAGCTATTTGCAAGTGCATATTATTCTCTATATGTTCTAGAGTTTAAACATATTTTGGATAGAATATGTCTAAACTACTTCAAGTTAAAGGAATTATGTTGAAGATTAGACAAAGCATTTGATAGCATTGTGTGCAATATTTGAGATTGATTGAGCATATATTGTGAGATATTTTGAGCATGTGTTAGAGCAGGTTTGAGCATGTACTAGAGAAAATTTGAGCAAGTCTTTTGAGAAGGATTGAGAGTAGATTTGAGTAAGTCTTTCTGAAGGTTTGATGATAGAATTGAGCAAGTATTTATGAAGGCTTGAGGATAGAATTGAGCAAGTATTTGTGAAGGATTGAGCATAGAATTGAGCAAATATTTGTGAAGGCTTGAGGACAGAATTGAGAAAGTCTTTGTAAAGGCTCGAGAGAAGAATTGAGCAAGTCCTTTAGAGGGCTTGAAGGTAGATTTGAGCAAGTCTTTGAGAAGATGTGAAAGCATATTTGAAACAACCTTTGAGAAGGCTTGAAGGCGGATTTGAGCAAGTCTTGTGAAGACTTGAAACAACATTAAGAGTAGGGCTGATTTGTTCAAGATTTGTGTTAAGGCTTGGGGAAGATCTAAGCAGAGTTGATTGGTGATTTGTTCAAGATTTGTGTTAAGGATTGGGGATAGAGGTCTTATTTGGAGAGAGATCCACAAGCTAGATAATTGGGGACAAAATTATTCTATAAGATCATCAGCTAGATCAGAGAGGATAGAGTTCACCTATGGATATAGATCCACAAACCAGAGTAAGGGGAAAGAGTTCTCCTATGGAGAGTGATCTGTGAACCAACTGGGAAGATAGAGTTCTTCTATGTAAATATATCCATAAACTAGTTGAGGAGATAGAGTTCTACTGGATCAAGTTATATGAACCAAATAAAATGGGAAAGATTTCTCTTGTGGAGAGAGATCCACAAATTAGCACATAGGGGATTGGTGTCTCCTTTGTACAGAGGTCCATAAAAATTGTAATATGGAATTGATTCCCAAGAATATTTGTTGAGAAAATTTAGTAGAAATATTTTCTCCGTGGAGTAGCCCATACTGTGTGAACCATGTTAAATTGATGTCTCTCTTGTGTGTGATGATTTGTGCATTTCTTTGATTACTACTATTGATATTGCCACTTATAATATTGGATAATATTATTTAGGAAATAAAAGTAAAAGTTGGTCTTATATTAATCACCCCCATATCAGTATAATTTTATGTTATTCATAATCAAAAGTCTAATGGAAGATAATTTCATAGTGGGGCATAAGTTTGATTAAAATCAATACTTGGGATCTGAGAGAAATTTTTTGCAACCAACCTGGCCTTGTATATTTCCATAGACTCATCAGGCCTTAACTTTTTTTTGAACACATTTTTTTTGCCTACTATATTTCTCCCAATAGGTTTCTAAACTAAATCCCTTACATGGTTCTTATTCATTGAATTCATTTCTTCCTACATGGCCTTCTTCCAATGCTCTTTCTTTGGACTATTCATGGCATATTCAAATGTGAGAGGATCATCACAAGCAGTTGTAAATCCATAGAAATAATCTTGAAATCTATTAGGAAGATGTCTCTCCCTACTAGTTCTTCTAGAATACTCCATTGATTCTTGGACCTCTTCTATGCAAGGTGGAGAATCAGACTATAAAATTTGTTGATCCTCTTAATGCACCTCTTCAGGTACATAAAAAGGAGAATCTTCACCAGGTATTTATAGGCTAGAAATTGTATCTAAAATGTTAAAATATATTGTTTGTTGAGGTTGATAGGGTTGATTATTTGCTTCACTTAAAGGTTGATCTGACATAGTACATTCATGCAAACTAACCTTCTCTTTCAATTGTTGTTATAATTCATATTGTTGAGTATCTCCAACTGTATTAATTTCTTTGAAAATCACATCTCTACGAAAAACACTTCTATGTTCATCTAGAATCCATAATTTATATTTTTTTTGTTTCAAAAACTTCTCCATAACCAACAAGAATGCATTTATTAGATTTTTCATCCAAATTTTTTCTCTTTTCAGTAGGAACGTGCATAAATTCCTCATAACCAAAAACCCTAAGGTGAGAGATAGATGGTTTCTCCCACTCTAGGTCTCTTTAGGTGTCTTGTCATTTAAAGTAGTGCACAGTGATAAATTAACCAAATAGCTGGTAATTAAAATTGCTTCAACCCAAAACCCTTTACTGAGCTTTACATATGATAACATGCTCCTCATCATCTCCAGCAGTATTCTATTCATTCTCTCTACTACTCCATTCTGCTAAGGAGAATAAGGTGTAGTATTTTTTCTAGAGATACCTTTTTGCTTGTAAAATTCTTCAAATTTAGTAGGACAATATGTTCCTCCATTGTCACTATGCAATATCTTAAGTTGTCAACCTATATACCTTTCTACATTTGCAACAAACCTTTTAAAATGATTAAGGATGACTATAATTCTCAAATAAATTTTGATTAAATAATATCTCCTCAATATAGATGGAACTGCAAATTAAAGGTAAAAATTCTATTAAGATGAGTAATTGTGGTTTGTGTTTAAATTCTTCAACTTATGATAATTATTTTAATTTTCATTAGTAATTATAATGGTTAAATTAGTCATATTATATAATAATTTAAGATACAAAAATTAATAAAAATGTTATAATGATAATTAAATTTATGTTTATATAAAAATATGTGTGTTTTTAACTTATTTAAAAATAGAAAGAGGTGTTTTAAAGAAGAGCCACTAAAAATATATGTGTTACCTATTAGCTTTTGGTACACATGTAATAGGAGATAGAAATCACAATATGCAAAATAATATGAAAGAAATTAAATCTGCAAGATAACTGAAAATATGCTATAAATAAAAATGATGGAAATGAATACAAAGTAGTTATGGAGGAAATGAACACTCCATGATCAAAGTTGTTGATCATGAATGAGCTCTGAGCTTATCACTCAAACACACTATCACACACTCTCTATCTCTCTATCTATATCTGTGGCCATTTATATATGAAGCTAGGTTCTTTGGACAACACTCTACCTAGCTATGCAAGGGACATCTTGCACATACAAAACTTGCAAATTGACACATGTGCATTTATTACATTGCATGAAGTAACTAGATAACTTCCCCCTAAAGTAATATAATTTCCTAAGTATGTACCAATAAAGATACATTTACATGACCCAAATGATGTAATATAATATATTTCTAACACCCCCCTATAATACATTATTTGGGTATTGAAGACTTTAGTCTTCAATGTGGATCTTCTTGCATCTGATAGATTTTAAATGGTTCTTTTGTAGTTGCTTCAATCTCAAGATGATGCAAAATAGGTTGAAGTTGTAGGTTCTTATTTCAATTGACCTTGCAATGTATTCCTCCTTCATTGGATTCATTTTCTTCTTCTTATTTAGCTTTGCCTTTGAATCTAGTCTCTATGCTTTCATAGGTGCTTGTGTTGCTACTTAGTTATTGTAGAGAATGTTCTCCTTTCTTGTCTTCAATCTATACAGAAGTTTTTGAACAACCACTTAGGGTATCGTGATAAGATCTTGAGTTAGTAGAACTTGAAGTGTAAATGCTACATGAGGATTGAAAGAGTTTTCTAGATATGACTCATTAAGTTCTACCTTCTTTTTGAGTAGTTCTATCAATCCTTTTTGTTCTACATTTTTATTCTTGTAGTGTTTATATGTGAGCAATGCCATGTATAATATGCTCACAAGGTCTAAGAAAAGTGTAATATCATTTTTTCCATTATCAATAGATTCATTGATATGGGCTTGAAGATAGCATTCCATAGTATAAAAATGACCTTCTAAGGCTTCACTATGGATTATTTTTGAAGTTAGATCTAAGATTATTTCATATTTCATGAGTAGATTCATGATCCCAAGTTTTATGGCACTAGATTTTTTCTTACTGAAGCAATTATCCTTGTAGTATTTTGGAAAGTAGACATCCTTATGGCTCCTTGTTAGGATATATGATCCTTAATTGAAGTATATAAGCTTTATTTGATAAAATAATTATTAATCCTTAGTTTTTGTAGCCTTACGTATGTCTCCCTATTAATGAGAGTGTTGGCAATTTTGGGTACCTTGAGTACATTGCCTTTGCTCAAGTATAGTTGTTGTCATTGATGTCAAAAGAGCTCTTGGTAGTTGTTGTCTTTGATGTCAAGGAGTTCTTGGAGCAATTTGTTTTTATGTCTAAGTATGTGTTTTGATGAAGGTTTCAGCTGGTCAGTAAGTCTCCAAGAAAATTAGAGTAGCCCAGTTGCAAAAGATCCAGAAAAAGATAAGTTAGAAAAAGTTTACAGGCGGCTGGAAAAATTGTCGCGATTTCGCGACATGTTTTAGGAGAGAGAAAGTTTGGGCAAAACTGTCGCAATTTCGCGACATGCTGGAAGGCAGAGGCATAGCGGGCAAAACTGTCACGATTTCATGACATGCTGGAAGGCAGAGGCAAAGCGGGCAAAACTATCATGATTTCGTGACATGTTGCATTTTCGCGACTCGGGAAGCGCAGGAAGGCAGAGAAAGAAAAGTGTCACGATTTCATGACACATTGCCAGGAAAGTTGTTCGGACGAGCAAGTGTCGCGATTTCGTGACATGTTGCAGGAGAGAGAGTCCGAAAGGAAAAGTGTCACGATTTCGTGACATGTTGAAGAAGAGGAAGTCTGCAGTGTTAACTGTCATGATTTCGTGACAAGTTTGAAGAGAGAGAAAGTGATTTAGGAACTATCATGATTTCGTGACATGCTGCAAAAGACAAAGTGAGGACTATTGCGATTTCGTGATAGGATGCAAAGTTCCAGTTGAGGACTGTCGTGATTTCGTGACATGCTGAAAAGCTCGAAGTGAGAACTGTCATGATTTTGTGACTTGCAGCAAAGAGAAGAGCCTGAAAGGAGAAGCATCACGATTTCGTGATAGGCAGTGGAGAAAGCATTCGAAAGCTAGAAGCGTCACGATTTTGCGATAGGCTACAAAGAAGTTGTACGGATGCAGAAAGTGTCACGATTTCATGACAGGTTGAGTTGGCAGCTTGTAGTTGCAAAAAGTGTCACAATTTCGTGACAGGTTGAGTTGGCAGCTTGTAGTTGTAGAAAGTGTCACGATTTCATGACATAGTTGTAGATGACATTAGAAAAAGGCAAAGGTGTCACGATTTCATGACAGAAGCAGAGAAGAAGGCTTTGAAGTCTAAAGCGTCATGATTTCATGACAGAATTATAGATGACATCAGCAAGAGGCGAAGGTGTTGCGATTTCATGACAGAAGTGGAGAAGAAGGCTTTGAAGTCTAAAGCATCGTGTTTTCGCTATAGAATTGCAGATGACGTCAGCAAGAGGCGAAGGTGTCACAATTTCACGATAGAAGCAGAGAAAAAGGTTTTGAAGTCTAAAGCGTCATGATTTTGCGACAGAATAGAAGATGACGTCAGCAAAAATGGGAAGTGTCACGATTTCGTGACATAAGCGGTAAGGAGGTCGACAAAGGCAATAGTGTCACGATTTCATGATAGCAAGCATAGAAGGTGTATGATAGGCAAATATGTCATGATATCGTGACATGTTGATATTTCATGCTAGAAAAGCTATAGAACAGTAGAGGCGGTTAAAGTCGACAAAGTTAACCTTGAGCCGACGAAGTGTGGGGTTGTGCAGTTGACGATTGTTTTAGGGATATACATCCAACTAAGATCAAGAATTTAATCATGAGATTGCTAGTATAAAAGGAGGGCTGTTCGAAGAGTTTGTGAATGGTATGTGTCAAATTTGTGCAAGTGAACTCTATTGTGCGCAAGAGAGCGAGTCGAGTCAATCGATCAAGTGTGCGTTCAAAGTGCGAATTATGCAGAGAGAGTGCGAGGAGAAGATCGATCACAGAGTTGCATAAGTAGAAGCCTGAGTGACTGTTGTGTTTTCGTAGAGGTTGCGAAGACAATGCTATCGTGTTTTAGCAAAGAGTGTGAAGGAAGTGCTGCTGTATTTGCGAAGATAGTGTTGCTGTATTTTGTGAAGACTGTATTGCTGTGTATACGTAGAATACGTGAAATCTGTGCTACTATGTTTTTGATCGAGAACTGTTGTAGTTGCATAGACAGTAAAATATTGGTTTCAACCAAGTGTAGAAAAGAATAGAGGAAGAGGACAATATTGTGCCAGACCGAAGGACTATGTTTGGTGCAGAGAAGAGGACCAGCTTTGTTGTGACAGAATTGAGGACAGAGATCTCTAGCTAGAGCAGGGAAGACAGGTGTCTTCTATGGACAGAATTCCACTTGCTAAGGGCAGAGGAGGTAGAGGTCTTCTAGAGGATCACCAGCCAAAGCAGAATAAGGGGAAGGTATCTCCTTTGAGCCAAGGCTCATAAACATTGTAATAGGGAAGGATTCCCAGAGGACTTTGATATAACTTTTATAAGAAAGTTTTATCCGTGGAGTAGCCCACCTTGGGTGAACCACGTAAATTGTTGTGTCACTTTGTGGATGATGTTTTGTGCATTGCTTTATTATTGTTATTAATACTATTATATATTTTTTGCATTACATTGGATTGAAAGCTGAGTTGAAAGAAAAAGTTAAAAGTGGTCTTATACTGTTCACCCCCCCTCTCAGTATAAGCTTGTGTTCTTCAATTGGTATCAGAGCTAGTGCCTTCGAAAAGTTTAACAGCTTGAAGGAAAATCTTGCAAAGAACACAATGGACTACTCAAGTGGCAATGCAGCACCTATTCTTGATGGATCAGATTTTGGCCTGTGGAGTGCAAGAATGAAAGTCTATCTAATGGCTCTTGGCAATGAGGTATGGGAAGTGATTGAAGATGGGTACACTATTCCTGAAAATGGTCCTTACACTAAAGAAGATAGGCTTCTACATCACAGCAACTCAAAAGCCATGAATGCAATCCTGAAGGGTTTACAGAAGGCAGATCTCACCAAAGTTATTCACTGCAAGACAGCTAGTGAAATGTGGAAACAATTGCAGGTTGTTCATACAGGTGATGCAAATGTCCGAAAGGCCAAGTTGAGACATTTTAAAGGTATGTTTGAACAACTCAAAATGAATGATGATGAAAATATTAGTGACTACATGCTCCGTATGGATGAAGTTGTTAATTCTATGAAAGACTTAGGTCTTGAACTTGCTGAAAATGATGTGTGTGATAAGATTTTAAGATCTCTTCCTAATAGATTTAGTGAAAATATTTCTGCTATTGAGGAAGCTAAAGATTTAGATAAATTGAAAAAGGATGAGCTCCATAGTATTCTTGCAGCATTTGAGCTGAGAACTCAAGTAAAAGTTGATGTAAAGAAAGAGGCAGCTTTCAAAGCTACCAAGAAATCAAAGGGCAAACAGATTCAAGAAAGTGATGAGTCTTCTAGTGAGGAAGAGGCATATTACAACAAGAAAGGCAAGTTTTCCAGAAAGCACAAAAGCAAGAAAAATATAAGATGTTTCAACTGTGGGAAATTTGGTCATTATGCTACTGACTGTACTGTTTCCAAAAATGAAAGTGATGAAGATATACAGGAAGTTAAGAGCAAGGATTCTGAAAAGCACAGGTATTACAGAAAGAGCAAAGATGAGTACAGCAATCACCGAAAAAGCAAATATGAGTACAACAATCATGGAAAGAGGCATTCTCACAAGAATAAGAAGAGCTTCTACTTAGACAAAGCAAGTAAGTGTTCTAGCAGTGATAGTGAAAGTTCTTCTAGTGATGATGAAAATGAGATGCTTTTCATTTCAAAAAAAGAGGAAGAACCGAAACATAAATTCATTGTCATGAAATGTTTTAGATGTGGAAATTTTGGGCACCTTGAGGATGATTGCACAAATAATGAATTGGTTGCTAGTATGTATGAGGATGCTTCAGAAAATGATAAGGAAGATGCTTGTATGGTTTTTGAAAAAGGTAGCACCTCTAGTGATAAGAAATCTGAAAAGGGCCTTGATAATTCAAAGTGCAATCAAATAGAGGATCTTGAATGTGAACTCAATAATGCTCTTAGTTTTTTGAAAAAGGAAATAAAGAAGAATGACAGACTCAAGATTAAGTTAGATGAATGTTGTATGGAGAGAGACGATCTTATAGAAAGTCTTGACTTCTCTATAGCTAAAACATAGGAACTCAAGGATGAGTTAGAGTCTAAGACTCTTGAGTATAATGATTTAGAATAGAAAATGGCTTCTTTGAAAGAAGAAAATAAAGAGTACAAGGATAAGCTCTACAGATTTTAGGATAGCTCCAAGAAGGTTAAATTTCTCATCAAAGGACAAAGAAATCCAATAGATAAAACAGGTCTCGATTTTGTTGAGCCGCACAAGAAACAGGTTGGGACATCTAGCAAGAAATTTCAGAAGGAAGAAAGTTCTGATGAAGAAAGTATTTCAGATCATGAGTCCGTGAGTGATGAATACGCAGAAACAGAAAATAGATTTCTGAATGTGAAGCAGAAGTTTACGGGACCCAAGAGATCGATTAAAAGAATATTTCATGGTAGATGTTTTGCGTGTTACAGGTTTGGACACATGGCTGCACATTGCATATCTCAAATGAAGAGGGTTAACAATAATTTTAGAAGTGGTAATTTCTTCCAAGGGTATTGTTACTCTTGCAATCAATTTGGGCATAAAGCAATTTTTTGCAAGGCAAATACCAGGAACTGGGTTAATCAGAATAGGCGGATTCAAAAAATAGCTATGCCTAAAAGAAATAATATTGTTACTTGCTATAAGTGCAACAATACAGGTCACACAGCCAGACAGTGCAGAACTGATCTTCCAAGGTACAAGAACAGAAAAAGTGATATGAACAGGTCTAAGGATCAAGGTATGGATAAGAACAGGAATGATAAAAGAAACAGGAACAGTAGTATGAACAGGTCCGAGGATCAGAACAGTGACAAAAATAGAAATACAGACAAAGAAATCAAGAGAAGGCACGACAAAGAAATTGTAGACACTGATGATGATGAGTGTCTAATGGGAGTTTCACTCCCAACCCTGTTTTAAATCACCTCATCAGGAGGTGGGGGAGGGACTAAGCTAAGAGGCTCATTCTTAGTCCCAAGCCCCAAAGGTGACCCTTTGCCATTGATGACAAAGGGGGAGAGATTTGAGTAAGGGGGAGAGATATGAGTAAGGGGGAGAGCTTCAAGTGAAGAGGAAAGCTTCAAGTCAGGGGAGCAAAACTTCAAAGAGATTGATTTCAGTTTTGGCTCTTGAAAGATGTGTTTTTAGTAAAGGTTTGCCATCAATGACAAAGGGGGAGATTGTTGGCAATTTTGGGTACCTTGAGTACATTGCCTTTGCTCTAAGTGTAGTTGTTGTCATTGATGTCAAAGGAGCTCTTGGTAGTTGTTGTCTTTGATGTCAAGGAGTTCTTGGAGCAATTTGTTTTTATGTCTAAGTATGTGTTTTGATGAAGGTTTCATATGGTCAGTAAGTCTCCAAGAAAATTAGAGTAGCCCAGTTGCAAAAGATCTAGAAAAAGATAAGTTAGAAAAAGTTTGCAGGCGGCTGGAAAAACTGTCACGATTTCGTGACATGTTTTAGGAGAGAGAAAGTTTGGGCAAAACTGTCACGATTTCGTGACATGTTTGAGGAGAGAGGCATAGCGGGAAAACTGTCATGATTTCACGACTTGGAGAGAAGCGGGCTAAACTATCATGATTTCATGACATGTCGCATTTTCGTGACTCGGGAAGCGCAGGAAGGCAGAGAAAGAAAAGTGTCACGATTTCGTGACACATTGCCAAGAAAGTTGTTCGGACGAGCAAGTGTCGTGATTTCGCGACATGTTGCAGGAGAGAGAGTCCGAAAGGAAAAGTGTCACGATTTCATGACATGTTGAAGAAGAGGAAGTCTGCAGTGTTAACTGTCATGATTTTGTGACAAGTTTGAAGAGAGAGAAAGTGATTCAGGAACTGTCATGATTTTGTGACATGCTACAAAATACAAAGTGAGGACTGTTGTGATTTTGTGATAGGATGCAAAGTTCTAGTTGAGGACTATCATGATTTCGTGACATGCTGAAAAGCTCAAAGTGAGAACTGTCATGATTTTGTGACTTGCAACAAAGAGAAGAGCCTAAAAGGAGAAATGTCACGATTTCGCGATAGGCAATGGAGAAAGTGTTCGAAATCCAGAAGCATCATGATTTCATGACAGGCTACAAAGAAGTTGTACAGATGCAAAAAGTGTCACGATTTCGTGGAGTGAGTTGGGGGTAGTGTAGAAAGTGTCACGATTTCATGATAGTTGAGTTAGTGTCACGATTTCATGACATAGTCAAATGATGTAAGGGAAAGGTGCATGATTTCACATAGAAGTGGAAGAAGGGTTTAAGTCTAAGCATCATGATTTCATGACATAATTAGATGACGTGAAGAGGCGAAGGTGTCCCGATTTCATGATAGAAGCAGAGAAGAAGGCTTTGAAGTCTAAAGCGTCACGTTTTCACTACAAAATTGTAGATGACATCAGTAAGAGGCGAAGGTGTCATGATTTCACAACGAAGCTAGAAGAAGGTTGAAGTCTAAGTGTCACGATTTCATGACGAGAAGAGAAGAGGATAGGAAGTGTCACGATTTATGACATAAGCGGTAAGGAGGTCGACAAAGGTAGTAGTGTCATGATTTCATGACAAAGCATAGAAGGTGTACGGTAGGCAAAGATGTCGTGATATCATGACATGTTGATATTTCATGCTAGAAAAGCTACAGAACAGCAGAGGCGGTTAAAGCCGACAGAGTTAACCTTGAGCCGACGAAGTGTGGGGTTGTGCAGCCGACGATTGTTTTAGGGATATACAGCCGACTAAGATCAAGAATTTAATCATGAGATTGCTAGTATAAAAGGAGGGCTGTTTGGAGAGTTTGTGAATGGTATGCGTGTCGAATTTGCGCAAGTCTGTTGTGCGCAAGAGAGCGAGTCAAGTTGAATCGATCAAGTGTGCGTTCGAAGTGCGAATTGCGTAGAGAGAGTGCAGGGAGAAGATCGATCGCAGAGTTGCATAAGTAGAAGCCTGAGTGACTGCTGTGTTTTCGCAGAGGTTGCGAAGACAGTGCTATCGTGTTTTAGCAAAGAGTGCGAAGGAAGTGCTATTGTATTTGCGAAGATAGTGCTGTATTTTGCGAAGACTGTATTGCTATGTATATGTAGAATACGTGAAATATGTGCTACTATGTTTTTGATCGAGAACTGCTATAATTTCATAGATAGTAAAATATTGGTTTCAACCAAGTGCAAAAAAGAACAGAGGAAGAGGACAATATTGTGCCAGACCGAAGGACTGTGTTTGGTGCAGAGAAGAGGACCAACTTTGCTGTGACAGAATTGAGGACAGAGATCTCCAGCCAGAGCAGGGAAGACAGGTGTCTTCTGTGGACAGAATTCCACTTGCTAAGGGCAGAGGAGGTAGAGGTCTTCTAGAGGATCACCAGCCAAAGCAGAATAAGGGGAAGGTATCTCCTTTGAGCCAAGGCTCATAAACATTGTAATAGGGAAGGATTCCCAGAGGACTTTGATATAACTTTTATAAGAAAGTTTTATCCGTGGAGTAGCCCACCTTGGGTGAACCACGTAAATTGCTGTGTCACTTTGTGGATGATGTTTTGTGCATTGCTTTATTATTGTTGTTAATACTGTTATATATTTTTTGCATTACATTGGATTGAAAGCTGAGTTGAAAGAAAAAGTTAAAAGTGGTCTTATACTGTTCACCCCCCCTCTCAGTATAAGCTTGTGTTCTTCAGATAGTATATACTCTTAAGGAATTTTAGGTTTTATAGAAAACTTATATTTTGCTAATGGATTTGCAACATGATAATATTTGATAAATGTTGATATTACCAAGTTTTTTAGAATGCCTTATGACTCCCTAGTATGTTTTAGATAAGATATAGTGCTTTTGTAAATTGTAGTTCAATAATGGCTAATTTTGTAAAGTTTTTTTAAATACCAAAATCAAATTTTATTATCCATTATTGCTCATATTGAACTAAGAACTTTTCCCAAATTTAAAGAGGTTTTAATGTCAAATTTCTTTTGTTTCTTTCTGAGAAATTTTGAGACAATATTATTATAAATTTCCAACCTTTTAAATGCTTTGATAAACCTCTCTTTTTAATATACCTATAGGATTTAATTTAAGTGTCTCTAATTTCCAATAAATTAATTTTATGTATTGACCCTTATAACTCCCTAAATTTGAAAAAATTAGACCACAATAATATTTGCAAATATTTAAGATTAATTTCTAGTAGAAACTCTTATTACTCCTAATTTTAATATTGTAAATATTATATTAATTTGATAAATTATTCCCTTTGAGGTATGGCTTTCAATATGGTTAAATTCCTCTAATTTTAACCTTATAACTCCTAAGAAATGAAAGCACATAAAACTGGGAATAAACTTACCTTATATTAAGCAATAATCAATGCTAATTTTAGATGTGCAAGGGCTACAATATTAATGTCGTTGCTTTGATGGTACCCTCCAATAGAATTGCTTGGAACTTTCCTTGTATTTAATGTTCCAAATATAGAACCCTTTAGTCTCTGCCTTTGACCTTGCTTGACCAGAGCATTGAAGGCTCTACCACTTTCCTTACATGCTGTAACTTGGTCCTATGCATGCAAACCCTAAAGTGTTGAATATAGAGACATAAATGCTATTTGAATTCTTGGTCATTGATGCCCTTAAAATGGAGAAGAATCTTGTATTAAGTGCCAAGTGGCATGTCCATTTTATTTTTGAGCACTTGAGGAGTAGAAGGTGCTAAAAAATGCTCATTTATTCCTTTGAGTAACATATGGATGTTATGTTCTTCAATAGATCGCTTGGTCTCTTTATGGACAAGGGTATCTCATACACTCAATGCACTAGCTTGTTGCTTGTAACTCCTTTATTGATGAAGATGAGAACTCATGTGAGGAGCGTTAGGGTTTTACCTCAAGTTATAAATTTCACTTCCTCCTTGTGCATGGGTGTCTTCTCTATCATTGCTTCAGTGGAATCTTTGGAGGTTATTTAACCCTATAAAATCCCCAACTTATCTTTCATTCAATTACAATGTTTTCAGCTGGGATGTGAAGCAACTATTTGGAGGCATGAGCACTAATTTTGAGAAATGCAGATGTGGAGTTTTAAAAACTTCAATGATGCTTTAATTTTCTTCTTTTCTCACCTATTATACATCGTCCTTTTTTAGGCAATGTTTCTCTTGAATAACATTATTTCTCCCTTTTCTTTGTTCCTTTTCTTTTGTAGATTCGGTCATCCAAGACGTGAGGAGAATGAGCCCTTAGAGTGGCTCCTTTTGCTATGCTTGGATAGACACTAGCATTCAGTTGCCTTTGATTGATTTTTCTAGAGAATGTTGTGTCTTTGAGGTACCTTAAAATCTACCTTCTTTCCCTCTATAAATCATATGAGGATAGTGAAACACAATGTAATGTACTTATATATAAAATATCCTTTATTGCACCTCCTTTTGCACTCCTTCTTTCAGGTCTAAATTTTTGATTTTGTGGTAGAATTTTTAATGCAATTTAGGGGTTTTGAGGTTGTCTCTTTTATTAGACACCTTCCCAATTTCGCTTGGATATTTTACAAATGAAACCAAGCTTGTAACTACTTGATAGAAGCTCCTTTTTTTTTCCTATATATTCATGCAGTATTTCTTAGAAACCTTATTGTTCTTTGAATTTGAGACTCACAAAGTCTCGATTTGAGGCTTCCTTTGCTAATATTTGGTGGCTACTATATTCTTCAATTCTTGGGGGATTGAGATGATTTGGTGGCTTCTCTTAGTCACTGAATGTTGCAAATTTGTGTGCACTAACAATTTCTTCAGAGACTTTGACAAATTCTAATTTTGTGTCCTCACGAAATGAAACAATATTCTTTTTGAGAGAAATATAATAGTGCAAATGAATCTAATAATATTTCACTTGTAATGCACTAAAAATTTCACCTTATCACTCCAATAAACTCTCAAAATAATGCACTGAATCAATTTAATGCAGCTAATCAAGAATAATTTTAAATGAATCTTCAAGAATTATTCTGCAATTTCCTTATAAGCAAGGTAGTAGGTTCTAGTCTTATTTGGCTTTCCAAATTATATGATAGGTAGTTTATAGATATGTGTAATTATGAAATATAATCAACTTCTAATGTGCAAATGAAACTTAAAAAAAAAAACTTTCTCTTTTTGCACTTTTTAAGAGTATAATTCAATTCTCCTTTTTGCAACTTTAATCCAAATTAAGGTGCTTTAACAAGTCTGATAAGTAATCCAATTAATGATTCTACTTGCACCTATATTTACTTACATTTTTTTGAAATATTTTGTAGAGGATGTCGATTTTGGTGTCTAAGATCACCAAGTTGTTGCCTTGAGTAAGATCTTGCAACTCTTTGTAGGCTATCCTGAATAGCTTTGTCTTCACCAAAATATGGTCTCAAACTTACTTGCACAAGCCTAGTATTTTGGTGGCTTGTTCTCCTCTTGTAGTATCCTCATTTTTTTGTATATTTGAATAAGTATTTGTTTCTAAAGTGATACCTTCTTGTTGTGAAATGTAATCTCCAAATATCTTGGATTTGGTAGGCTTCTTCTATTTGAGTCTTCCTTCAAGATTCTTATCGAATTATGACTTCAAACAGGATCTTCTTCTCAATATTCTAATTATCTTGAGGTCTTATGAGATTTGGTAATCCTTGCCAAATTCTTCTTCATTTTTTGGAATTTTTTTTGGATGGCAAAAATTGTCCCAAATATTTCACTCTCCTGTAGTGAATTTCTCCAACGAGTTCTCCTCGAAACTCCTTTTATGATTTCTTTAGTAAGGCTTTCCAAGCCTTTTATTGGATGCTCGTAGAGACATCCCTAAGTCCTTTGATATTTTAACTTATTTTTATCTTACTTGAGACCTTATATTCATTCTTCTACTTCTAGAAGTGTTGGTGGTGAGATTTTCTAGATCTCTGATTCTACTGCTTCTAGATTCAAGTAGGACTCTCCTAGTCCTTCTTCTTCCTCCAAGTCTAGAATTTCTTCAATGAGATATTCTCCTAATATATTTTTTTCCAGGTGCTAAATTAATTTTGAATTTGATACTCTTCCTAACTTTCTTGTAGGAAGTCTTTCCAACTCACTGAATCTCCTTTTCCTACAACAAAGTATTGGTACTAAAATTTGCTTCTGAATTAGATACTCTCTTCTAGATTCTTCTTCAGGATCAAGGCTTTTGTGGCCTTCTTTAGTATCAAATATTTTGTGGTATTTTTTTAATATCAAGGCTTTTGTGGCCTTTTCATCTTCTATGAAGTTCTCAATCTAGAAATGGATATCTCTTGTCTCCCAACTTCACCATGATTCTTCTCCAAAAGTTTCTTCTATAGTATTCTTCTCCTGCAACAAGTAATATCTGCACTATGAAGGTACTCTAACCTTCAAGAAACAAAGTTGAAATATCTTAGATTTTTGTTGTAGGAGGTGTCCCAATTATCTAAGAATTAATTCTCTACAATAAAATAAACTTTAGGTAAACTTTTCCAGATCTCTTAGACGAGCTTCACTAGTTGATTCATCAAACTAGTGGATCAAATATTGAGTCCTAGTCTTCATGAGTTTTTCTTGTAACTCTATGGAAATACTCCATCCATATGCAATATCAGTATTTTTAAAATTGATATTTCTTTCAGTCCTCACTCGTGGCTCTCCCTAATTATACCACCTAGACTCTTCTGATATTTTTTGACAATGGCTAATCCAACAACCCTTCAAGTTGAAAAAAAACTCAGGGTTAATGATAATGGTGGTTTTTCTATTGATCTACTGTAGGTTGATATACTGTAGCTCTAATACCACTATTAGATTTTGATACACATGTAATAGGATATAGTAATAACAAGTTGTAGCATAATATGAAATAAATTAAATTTACAAGATGAATGAAAATAAGCTATAAATAGAAATGACAAAAATGAATAAAAAGTAGCTATGGAGGAAATGAACACTCAATGATAAAAGCTACTGCTCATGGATGAGCTTTGAGCTTATCACTCACACATACTATCACACACTCTCTATCTCTCTATCTATATCTATGGTCTTTTAAATATAAATATAGGTTCCTTGGCCAACACTCTACCTAGTTGTGCAAGGGACATCTTACACATATACAACTTGCACATTGACACTTGTGCATTTATTACATTGCATGAAGTAACTAGATAAATTCCCCCTAAATTAATCTAATGTCCTAAGTATGTATCAATAAAGGTACATTTACATGACCAAATAATGTAATATAATCTATTTCTAACATTACAAACATATTTTTTATTTTTTATATTTTATCAATTTTTTTTAAATATATGACTTTAAAAAATATTAATATTAATATAAATATAAAAAATCATACATATAAAGGAATGACACCATAATATTGCAATTTAATCTATTAATAGTCAATAAAATTTTCTAATTCAAAGGATTGTTTTTTATTATATGGAAGAAGGAGTTTTGAAAGGGTCCAGGAACCTTTTACAAAGCAACAAAAGATTTAAACTCAAAAGTGGAGTGCACTATTATACCTTAATGATATGTAGATAAAACTTCATACCACTTCTATTATAATGTGTACAATGTAGTTATGGAAAAAATGAGATGGAAGGCCCCAATATTATCATAGGAAACTAAATAGCTACTAAAACTATAAGAATAGCCTAATAGGGATTTCTACCTGAGGAGTACCTATTCTTTCATACACCTCTTTGAGTTGTCAATGCTTGTTCCTAACCATATATTCAACCTTGAATATTCTATACCACTAGATTATATGGACCTAAGGTACTTTAAAGGGTAGACAAAAATTACCTTCTACCCACTCAAGTAGCTAATTATGAAGATTGCTTTCAAATTGCATGGGTTCTACTAGGTTATGTAAGAGAAACTAAGGGATATGGGCCTAAATAAATTTATGGATGGGTGGTTCCATAGCCTACTAAGGTATTTTAGGGAAAAATTGAAGGCCTAGGGTTTGAACATCTTCTTTGCACATGAGAAGAGATATCATATAGAAAAAGAGGCAAATCCTAGTGAGGAGTTAGCTCTAACCACATTGGGAGGTGCACATGGATATGAGGATGAGATATAAATTTGGTGTAATAATATCATATAATAGTTCTTCCTCTACACCAAGGTGAAGTATAACCTTAACCCAAATATTAAAATAAGTCATCAAAAATTGTGAGTTTTGGAAATGTTGGGGTGCTTTGAAAAAAAACACCTTGCATGGTGGAATATAATATATGAGATAGTAACTCTAAAGAGTCCAACATGGGATGGCCCATTTGACAAATAATTATCTTCCATTTGGGATAGGAATCATCCAAGGAGAATAAGGAGGTCTAGAACAATAGGGGAAGCACCTAAAAATACTTCAACCCTATTAATCCCACCACATGTCCATACACAAAATATTGTCATATTTGTTACACCTACTACACTAGTAATCATTAGATATATAATGCTACAAACAACAAGGGAAAGGAAAAAAAATATTAAAGTGGATTCCTACAATTCAATGTTTGCTAAGATAGTCATTATGTAGAAACAATAAACACATCAACTCAAGGAGAGGAAAATCAACAAAGAGGAAACTCTTCTCAAGTTGGGAATGACCAAAGTCGTGGATCCTCATCGACATCCATTCCACTATCCATCACTTATACTTATTTCTCTACTTTCACTTCTATTCCTACCTTTTATTCTTCCTCTACCCCTTCTTCTATTATACTTCCCTCACCATCTACTAGTGTAGCCTATCGTTCTCCTAGAGACACCATATTTACAACTACCATCTTCACTCCAAGAACCACTCAATCACCTCATTTTCATCACCATCCATCCAAGTGTCTACCACAAAAAAATAAGTACCATATGCATTGACCCCTTTTCCATTAGTCTCTCTACTAGTAGAAATATTGTTATAGATAACATCAAGACCAATACCTTTTATATCCACACAATTCATACCCATATCCACTCAACTTGCTCTACCCACCCATTGTATCATATCAATCATATCATCTACCATTTCAATCTAGGGTAATCCTATTATAGGCAATGATGTTTCCTATGCCATCCACTATGACTCAATCTAAAAGAGCACCCCTAGAGTCTAGTTTAGCCATAGAATCATTTTAGGCCTTCATGTGAAACATTGTATACAATCTTATGTGAGCTCAAGGAAATAGATGTCAAAAAGACATTTGTCATTCTCATATCAAAGGAGAAGAAATTGAATAAGTAAATTTTTTTAAGAGATAAAACCTCTTGGGATTTGGTACTACTATGGTAACAATTAGAATATAGAATAAACAAGATCATCATTATTGAAGCAACAAAATATGAGTTGTCCAAGAGTACATCATGTACCATCTTCACTACTTAGGTATCCAAGTAAGATTGAAACCAAATAAACCTCTACTAAATGATTGAATTTGCAAACTTTATTTTAGCTTGTGTGGTCATATAGTTTAGCCAAGTAGCAGTGAGGGATGAGGCACTATAGAAGAAGAAAGAAAAGCTTGAGGATAAATGGCATAGTTGAAAATTGAGAAGGAGCAATTCCTACTAGAAATTGAGCCATTGAATAAATATACCTCTAATAAATATCAACTTAAGAAGCAAGTTAGGGACCTCAAATTCTTGCTTGATGAGGCTAAAAATAAGAGGTAATAGTTGGATGATATCTCACAAAAATTTACACAAGGGTAGGACTAGTTTATGGGATAGAGTGACCAAGAAAAATCCCAAATAGAAATCCAAATTGATAGGGAAAATAATAATAATTAATGTAATACTTTATGCTCCGCAATAATTAATGTCATATTTATAATGTAGGTAGTGAATTTTAGATTATGTTTGATTGTCTACCATTCTTATCCTAACATGCCATCATCCAATAAGGGCATATAACATAGTTATTCTTCCATTGGTTTTATCCCATATTTTTGCACTGCTGTAATGGAATCTTACATTCCTATAAATATGCTTGATTATCAATGAAATTTAAGATAAATATTAAGGTAAATTTGTCATGCATTAGCTAGTATTAAACCTCTTGTTTTAATCTATGGGTCCTATATTGTGAAGCTTTTGATTAGGCTTTGTTATTAACCAATTTTTATCCTTTGATTTGAGCTTGGTTTTTATGTTTGGTTACATTTTGACAACATCCTAACCACTTTTTATGACATATCTTGGGAGAAAGTTTTATGTCTTAAGCTAGTTCCACTAGTTTCAAGGGATATTTTTGGTTTATTTTTGTAGAAAACTTTCATTTTGGAAGCTATCTCTAATATGGAAATATGACTAACATGACTAAATTCATTTATACAAAATGTTTCTACCACATTCAAGCATATCTACATAGCCATTTGGAGGAGACAACAACAAAGGAGTTCCATTATATCAACATGTTTTTATCTCTGAAAATCTCTACTTTTTGTTAGCCCATAAGTGCTTGACATGAACAGGGCCACTAGATATTATCAACGATGTCAATGGGACTGTATTGGTCATTGAAACAAAGCATCCTTTAGTGGTGGAAAAGTGTAAGACTCAAAACATTGGTATTTTGATAGATCGCATACTACATTACCAAAGTGTAAAAAAGACTTTTTATGTCACCATTACCTTGTTTCTACTACATTGCTAGTTAGACAGTGCTTCCAATAAATTCCATATGCTTGATCATACTAGAGCCACATTAGATTGAAACTTTTTAATTTAGAGAGATCTACTACCATCCATGGTTAAAAATAGAAATATCAACATCCTTTAGATCTATGTCCATGAAAAACTTGTCTAGTTTTTCTATCACCTAGACTAGAAGACCTCATAGAAATCTAATATCCCATGTGGATTCAATGATACTTTACAAGTAAATTAGAAAATAAAGAAACAACAAAGAATCATGACTTGGTAAATGTCCTTGGTGGCCACCACTAGGATCCCACAAAACATCCTTCTAGGAGGAAGGCAAATACAACCACATACATGAGCTATCTAGACTAATTTTGTACACATTTAGTGTATGCACCATGAATGTATCACTCCCTTTATGTGTACTAATGGCTTACATGTGTGCATATTCATCTATTATTTACATGTACACCATATTTTTCCCCTCTCCTTGATGCATGCATACATTTTTTGTGTGTAGTGTATCTCCTCCCACATCCCTCTCAGCCATATGTTGCACTAGCATACCATACCCTGACCTACCCCCTCTCCCTAATGTGTGCATATATTTTTATATGTGACATACCCCAAATACCCCTCTTCCTCATTCATGCATCATATGTGCTTTCCTCTATCCATGTTTCATGCCTTGGTCCATCTCCCTCTTACCCCTTCCTGACGAGTGCATGTGCCTATATGCACCACATGTCCCCCAAAAATACATGTGTTCCCCCATCCCCTAAATTAAATATTTTATTTTTACATTAAAAAATATTTAAAATATATTTATAAAGGGAATTTCATTTTAGTAAGGAATTAAAAGCAAGAAAATGGCAATTTGTACACTCAAGGGAGAACTTTTCTCATTTTCTCATATATAGAAATTATGATATATAATTTTGTGTGGGCCCATGAAATTTCCCACATATATAGATCCTAGAATATTTTATTGGACTCTAAATTTTGTTAAATTTTTGTTGCATAATATGTAGAAAACCATGTCAGGCTTGCTAAATTTTGCACATGACTAGCCAAAAATCAAATAGTAGCTTACCAAGCTCAAAATTTGGCTAAGGCAAAGAAGCTCAGCCACTTTAGATTCAAGAATAAGAGTGGGTAAATATTTACAAAAATAAATATCAACAATAGCATTTCGAAGCCTTGTCTAGTACAGGATAAAGTGGTCAAAAAATCTTGAGGGGATGTTAGCCTAAGTCTACGAAGTACCTGAATACCAAGGTTGAAGTAAAGTAGGAGTAACTAGAAACATGTGTGGTTAAGAAAAAGAGTGGCTAGAAGCATGAGTTGTGGATAACAAGAGTGGTTGGAACCATCAGCAGCCAAGAATAAGAGTAGATGGAAGTAGGAGTGGCTGAGAGTTTTGAATTATTATCAACAAAGTTATATAACAGTCCTAGCAATGTCCCTAAGACCCTAATGACAATTAAAAGCTTACAAATTATAGTAATAAAAGAGTAGGGCTCTTGTGTAGATCTCTTTCAATAGGTATCATTCACATCAAAGGCATGTTCCACCTATAAACTTGTCAACCATCTAAAGCAAAGTAATAAAATAAGAAAGTGACTATCAATATTTTAAAACCTACAATAGTATCAGTTACTATCATGAATAGAAGTGTCTACAATTTTGATAGATGGCTTAACAATAATGTATAAAAGTAATATATGATAATTCTTAAAAGGAATCAATATTATTGAAGACACATGGATGCTAAATATGGTTATTAGTTGCGAGATCAAAATAGTTGATGGAGATAAAGCAAGAGAACACCATCTATTTCCTTAGGCATGCTGATTGAGCACAAGCCCTGGATTGATCTAGAGTGTACCTTTTCTTGCTAGACCTCTAGTAGTCTATCCTTGTAATTATTATCTAGGATATTATAGTAAACTATAATTAGAATATTTTACCTTAGTATGAGGATAAACAATTTGAGTTTTTGCAAATATATAAACCTTGTAAGTGGAGAATACATTCACCTTACAAATCCATTATTGAAGAACCTAAAATTGGCAACTCTTTTGAAGGAACAAGATCCAAAATCATGTGATGATAAGATCAAAGGCTATAGACGTTCAAAGAACCATTTGTGGTTCCATGATTTCCTAGTCATACTAGCACATCCCATCTAAAACTATGGTTGGATGCATATATCCATCCTAGAATAGTGTTGTACCCCTTAATCTCTCTAATATCCATGATATTTCTTAGGTTGCTTTGAAGGTTTGCCATTCTATGGTGGTAGCAAAAAGTGGCTCATAAACACTACCATGATGTTGTTTCTTTGGCTACTATCTATGATATTACTCATTAAGATGTAATGGAAAGAATCCATGTGATCTCTTTTAAAGGTAAAGTACTAGCATGGTATTATTAATTAGAGCATAGTAGTATAAGTACTTGGCTTGATCTTGTTGTACCATTCATTTTAGATTTTAATGACATAGGGGATCCTTTCATTTTGCTCACTCAATTTTCATTCATCCAAAGGCATACCTAGGAAAGTGTCACTAATATTAATATTAGGTTTAATGAAATCTAGGGAACAATCCCTTGGGATATAATACCATCACATACCCAAGCCTACATATTCTACCTCTACACTTTCACCCTAGAATTAGGTCTTTATATTCTATATTCCAATGATATGAGATGCCCTCAAATATTCTAAGTCATTATCATAGCAAAAAATACACTCATCTTAGTTATCAGGTTTCCCCACAAAGCTATAATGCTATGCTACACCAAAATCCAACACCCAATCTAACAAGCTATATTTTTGGCCTATTCTTTTCCTTCTCTAGTTACATCACCTTAATCATATCCATAGTGTACTATTCCAACAATTTTTTTTGCTCACCCTACCCACTTTAGAGTCAACAAAATCTATTGATCTATAGGAGTTGAAAGCTATGATCCAAAAACTAACAAATAAGATTTCTATATTGAATAAAATAGAATGGTTCTAATGGATATCAAGAAGAGGATAAACAAAGTTATTTGGATGCAACTTAAGAAGCATATAATCAATCAAAGGGGCTTGAAGGGTCCTACATTGACACAAATAAAAATTATATAAGTAAAGAACATCCAATTTCTAGTCTAGCCTAAGTGATGAATGTTTCCAAAGAAAGACCTTACTATCATTATTTCTAGTGGCCAAAATTTTTGGATATTATAGAATAGAGAGAGTAGCATCCTTAAATGGTGATATAAAAATAGCCAAAATATATGGAAGAGCTTATGGAAATAATTAATAAAATCATGGGGAATGAATTTTCCATGGCTAATATTAACATAGTAGTTTGCATAGACATGTGAATCTAGAACATGTCAAATTCAATCAACAATTAGTTTTAGGATTCACATAGTCCTGTGCTCCAACAAGTGAGTCTAGAAATGCTAGGGAAAATAACACAAGCATTGATGGCATCATATGAATTTTCTATGTACGGTCTCAATTCAATCATTCACTTAGTCATAAGAACTCAATGTATCCAAGGATCTACTTATAGAAAGCTTTAGACCTTTGTCGGTCACATATCTTGATAAAATAATCTAGAGAATCTGGGAAGACCTATAGAAGATTTACTACCATAAGATGGGTTATCCAATGCAACATATCACATGATCCCAGGAACTCACAAATAATAATGTTTCAATTTGATACAAAACCTAAAATATTTTCCAATGAAGAGATCATGGGCTAAGAATAAGTCACTCTTATTTTGTTTCAATGCTATAAATCATATAGTCTTTGGAACTCATTCTATCCCAAAGAAAAATTTATGATAGATCTTGGTCCAAATAAGTCACATTTTTTAGAAGACTAGAAGACCTAAGAAGTAGAGTTTTGAGACAATATGGTTTGGACATTATCAAATTTTATGAATTGATAGCATGTCGGAGAGTTGGAATGAAAAGGCACGATAAAAATTTTTATAAGTAGGTGAAATGTAAATAAAGTTGTAAAATCTAAGTGGTGTATACCTATTGGTTGGATTAGGTAGAAAAGCAACACTCATATAAATTATATTTTTTGGAAAATACAATAGAAAATTTACATGCATGGTCAAGCATGAATGGAATGAATTAAAAGGTCCAACAATTAGTAAAACAATCATGTTTCATTTGACTTAGTTGAATTGAAAAAGGCTTGCATGAGAAGATAGGGTGAGGGACTTCAATGGCTTTCATGGAAAGAGAGTTCTATAAAAGTAGGGCCCCTTCTCATAATTCCATAAAGTCCTGAGCAAAGTTATGCTTAAATAAAAAAATAGTCTACCCATTCTTCTTAGTTTTAAAATTACCTCTCCTTAGCTTTAGAAGCTTAACATAGACTCCATTACCCAATAGAAAAGGCTACCTACATTTTTATTTTTACAAGAAACAATCCTCTAGGGGTTCCAATAATGTGGGACCATAAAAGTTTCTACATAGATAGATCTTAGCAAATTTTACTAGACTATTAATTTTGTTAAATTTTTGTTACATAAGATGCAAGGAAACCGTGTTAGTTTCACTAGTATTTGTACATGATTGGTTGGAAACCAAATAGTAGATTACCAAGACTAAAATTTAGATAAGGTAGATAAGCTCTACTTTAGATTCAAGAACAAGAGTGGCCAAATATTTTCAAAAATAAATGTCAATAATAGTACATTGAAGACTCAACTAGTATAGGATAGAGTGGTTGGATAATAATGAGGGGGACATTAACCCAAGTCTACAAAGGTCCCAAAAATTTAGGTTGAAGTCAACGAGTGAATAAAAATATAAGTGGCTAGGAACAAGAGTGTTTAGATTCATGATTGGCTAGGAGTTATGAATGATGATAGAAAAGTTACATAATAGTCCTAGCCAAGAACCTGAAACCCTAGCGATAAGTAAAAACTTGCATCAGATAGTCATAAAATAGGAGGGCTCCTAAATAGGTATATTTTAGTAGAGATCATACACATCAAAGGCATGGGCCACTTGGAAACTCCTTAGCCATCTAAAGTTAAGCAATTATACAAGAAAGCAATAGCCAGTATTTTGTAATCTACAACAATACCAACTACTATCATGAATAAAAGTGCTTGCAATATTAAAAGTTAGCTAAAAAATAAGGTATAATGGGAATATCCAAGTGTGCTAAAAATGACTCAAGCCTACTGAATACACATGGATTCTAAAGGTGGTGATTAATTTCTATATTAGAATAGTTGATCAAGATAGAGTAGAAGAGAAACATTCACTTCCCTAAGCATGTTGATCAAGCATGAGCCCCTAGACTGGGTTAGGATGTGCCTATTCTTGTCAAGCCTGTAGTAGGCCATCATCGTAATAATTATCTAGGGTATTATAGTAAAATATAAGTAGCTTAATTCATCTTAGTATAAGGGTAAGCAATTTGAGTGTTTTCCTATTGTATACTATACAATTTGTCTCTAGTTAAAAATAGCATGTTGTTTGACCTTTACCAGTAATGTGTTGAATTCTTTCATTTTTGCATGCTTTGTAGTCTATATATTTTTATAAAATATTTGTGGGTGGTTTATTCTATTAGGCCCAAGTTTTTGTTTGGATTATCACTCTGAGCTATTGGAATATTAAGGATGCATAGTATTAATCATTGGAGTTCTGATTTCTTTTGTAAAAGTCTATTAGTAGTCTATTTTGTTAGGTAATAGCTATTGTTTGGACTTTCACTAAGGGCTATTGGAGTAGTAGAAGACATTATATGATCTTAATTTATATTTTGTAATGCTTTGTATGGTTATTTGTCTATTAGACCATATATATAGTCAATTTGTAGTGTGATTTACATAGGATGTGGCAGTGTTGTTAGCCAAATTCTATATGCATTTAAATCTACATTTCTCTCCCTTTTCTCTCTCTAACTCTCCATTTTTATCTTTATTTTTCTTTCATTTATTTTATTTTTTGCTTTACAACAAGGAATTGGTCTTCTTCAGAGGTTGGCTTAAGAATAAATTCTTGACCATCCAATATTGACCATGGTCTAGGGTGCACATCAATCCACTAGGTAGATCATTGATCAACATTTTAATATTTATTACTTAGTTCTTGCATAGTTGGTCTTAGTAATAAATTCCTCCCCTTGGTAAATTTTATCAAACACTCTCCCTATATTTTACTCACTTTGCAATGGCTGTTAACTTGATTTAATAAAATAAATGTTATCTAACATAGTTGGTGATTTAAATAACAATGTTAATAGCATTCATGTCCAACCCGATGTTAAAATAAATACTCACTCACTAGCCAGATATAAGGTTAAAATTTATGATGGGTCTAGGAATCCAAAGTTTCTCAATAGTTGGATTCTAGACATGGAAAATTGGTTTACCCATAGATAAATACCTTATGATTATTAGGTTCCCTTTGCCAAGTTAAAATTTTTTAGAATTGCTAAGGTCCTAATCATCAAGCATCAAAATACTCAAAATTCTATAAACACTTGGGATCAAATGGTTGCATACTTGATGGCTACATTCTGTCCTTCTAACAATGATGATGATTTGCTCATCCAATGGCTTTGCTTGAGGCAAAGAAGCCACATGGCAATGTAGAATTATATCTATCAATTCAATAGGTTGTGCTCCTTGCCCCATGTACCAGTACTTACAACCACTCTCACTACAAATTTAATAGTTGAATTCATGAACACCTATATTAGGAGTTAAAATATACTTCCCTTATGAAACTTGATGTAGTCTTAAATCAAGCACAACTTGTGAAGGAGAAGCTTTATCCCTAATATCATGTACCTTGGTATTCCTTCTCAACAAGCATTTCAAAAAAATTGAGTTCTTATCTGATTCCTTCTTTCTCTTATCCTTCTATAACTTCTTATTTTTATATATCTTTTCATTATTATAAATAGAAGGGACAAAAGAAATTTTAGTGTCCAAAAAAAGAAAAAGAAAAAATTGCTTATATAGTCTTACAATGAGGAAATAGAGAATATTTTCATCAAGATATTTTGATAACACACAACTTATAATGCATTAAATAGTTGAATCAATAATATAAAATTACTCAATCATTACCATTTCATAATGTAACATGACAATTTGTTCATCACACGTGCTCACCTCACCCATAGTTTCATTATAGATTGTATTTTCTATATGGCTTGCAACAAAAAATTGATTGTAAGATTCATTTTCAACAAGTTGTAGCTATCTATGAACCCACATCCTTATCCATATTCAATTATATGGAAGGATAATATAACCACATCCTAAATCACCCACACCTACACTTTGGCATTTGCCTTTAGACCAAAATTTATGGATAAGGTCACTTATGATGTAACTCCTATGGACTATTGTTGGTTATTTTTTGGTAAACCATATCAATATGAGAGGAGGGCTTGATATGATGCATATAAAAACACACACACTTTGCAACATGAGCACAAAAAATTTCTCATAAAATGCACAAAGAACACTACATATCTAGTCCATATAAATCTTGTACTAATTTTTAGCAAGCCATAATATGAGGACACATGTAAAAGTCCTCCTATCCACTCAATATGTTACACTTCTATACAAGAACACCAATACTGATCCTACTCCTACTCCTACTCTTGCTCCAAATCCTAGTCTTACTCCTACTAATATTCAACACCATGAGTTCTATTTTCTATTTCATGGTGGTCATTGCAACAAGTGATCTACATTACCTCCCTTATGATGTTTTTCATCTACCTATATTATTCAATGAAATACTATAACATCATAGCCATAATGCATGAACTATCACCATGTTCTCCCTCATATTTATATCAAAGGTAACATTTGGTTCTACTTGAATACTTGCTAGACCCACCAAGCACATTGGTTCTCTCACCACCAAAGATCTCCCATTTTTGTAAAGAATTGGTGACACATGGGAAGGAATTATAGAGAAAATAATAATAATTAATATAATCATTTATGCTTTGTAACAATTAATATCATATTTAAAATGTAGATGAAGGATTTTATGATCATATATAATAGTTTGGCATGCTTATCCTAACATGTCATCCTTTGATAAGAACACCTGATATAGTTTTGCTTCCACTGGTTTTATCCCATGGTTGTGCACAATTGTAATGGCATCTTACATGTCTTTAAATATGCTTGATTATCAATGAAATATAAAACAAGTATTGAGAGAATCTTGTTCCATATCACCAGTGAAATAACTTAAATACACCAATCAAGCAAGAGATTAGAAGACCCATTAGTTGTAAAAATAACTAGTAGCATTGAAATAAAGAGAAACATCTATAGATTTAAGGAGAACCTTTGATATCCAATGGGTGCAGTCCCTCTTGGATAAGATAAAATAAAATATGATATGAGTGTACTTTTACTTTGTAGGCTATGTAAAACACAACATAAATTAAGTAACAAAAACCATTAAATAGGTTGAGGAATAATTGGTTGTAAAGGAGACATTCTAGGAAGTACTTAAGCTTCTATATGTAATGTTGGTGTCATAAAGACAATAGTTATGGATAGACCCAAAGGACTTAGTCAAAAAACTCAAGAAGATCCCTAATATTTAGGGAGACCTCTAAGATTTCAAGAACACATTGGCCTCTTCAAAAGCCCTAGTGCAAGAGATGAACAAAGAAATTTAGGGGCTCATTTTTGTTGGACTATTAGACATGTTTGACCTACCAAATAATATCTTTCATGACGATATCATTGATGCAATATTTAAATAGGGGAAAGATTAGAAAGATTGTGGAGATGTAGTTGAGTTTTATAAGAAGCTAGACCCACTTTATGCCAAGTTATAGGAACTAAAGGGGAAGCAAGATGGGTTATTAGAAAAACCAAATGAGGATCTAATAGGATAAGTAGAGGATCTAAACACCATTCAACTATTAGGATATCAAGAATGGAAAAAAATGTTAGGGTTGTCATGAAGGATAGAATAGGAGAACCACAATTTAAAATTTTTGTTGTAAGGATTCTATTTTTTAAATAATTTATTACAAATAATAAAGAGAGGAACTAGGATGTCTTTCCTATTGAGCTTGACACCACATGAAGCTACCAGAAATGGAATGACTTAACACTACCTTGGAAATGAAAATTTTGGAATATTACAAAGTAGTGTGATTAGTCCATTAAAGCCTTTCAAAATCCCTCAAATTTTGGCTAAATTCAATACAAGTACCAATTTACTCATTGGCTCAAGGGTGATCTATTAGAAAATTTGACTAATTGACTTATAAGAGCAAAGCACTCAACTTTGTTAGGGAATGACTAGCAAAGTCAAGTAATTTTCTAACTTCTTAGAGTGAATCACTCATAGGTCTATAAAGGGATAAAAATAAAGACACAAATCCTAAAGAGAAGCTTTAAACAATGATATTTTTGGATGTAGTGGCACCATAATTTATTGTAGAATACTTCTAATATGTTTAGAGGTATGAACATTTGGAGCTATATAATTTTGTTAGATATGCCCCCAAATTTTTACTTTTACTAAGAGTAATAGTTTCTCACCTTAGGTAACTTAGGAATAATATCATCCAATAAATAGAAGCCATGGGCTCCATTATAAATATCATTTTCCCATGAGAATTTAGATCTAGGCTCTATGAACCACATTATGTTTTGTAATTCATGGCCTTGGTGAGAAATTGATTAAGTCTTTTGCTCTCCATTAGTGGCATTGTCCTCCTAGATTGCAAAATACATGGTGATTGAGGCTAGCCCTTTTACCCATATTATTCATTGCTCCACAATTTCATATTAGTTGAATGGTAATGTTGTTGCTATTCAAATTCTCAAGTGATTACACACTTTTCTTGCTATAATTATGGTATTTTCATTTAACCCTTTGCACCTTAAGCTTCACAATTTACTTTTTATGTAATTTAATTTCCACATTTACATTTTATATTTTAATTTCATACAATTATATTAGTTTAGATTATAATTTAGCAAATATACTAGGAAGCCAACCTAAATCCATTGGTTGAAATAGGCTATAAACCATTCCATACAATATCTTGTTGAAGGGCTAGAAAAAACACATTAAAGATTAAACTATTCCCTAGTTCACCCCTTATATAAAAGGATGAGGAACATTTCAATCTTGATTCTTGAACATTATCATCTCACAAACAAAATTTTTATGATGATTTATTGATAGCCTTGATTTTTCAATTCTGTTTGACTAATCATTTTAATAGCCTTTAACTTTTCATGACATTCATCTCGTGATGGTATATAGATTGTCATGAATTTTCAATCTTCTTTTACAAGTCACTTTAGTAGTATTTTTTTAGTTGAGACTTTACCATCCAATAAATATGTATTGATTACTTACCTTGATTTTTTTCTAACTTTACTATTGCCCAATCCAACCATGACTATTAATAATTTTTCAATCCATGACACTATTCTCATAAACTTTTTTGTGTTGGTTTATTGTTTGTCTTGAATCTACAATATTCTTCAACTTGTCATTTTAATAATATTTGGTTTTTATTGACATTAATATTGTGATGACATATTGGTTGTCTTGAATTTTTAATCTTCTTTTACAAGTCATTTTAATAGTATTTATTTTCATTGAGACTTATCATCCCTCACTGATGTATTGATTACTTTGCATTTTAAGTCTTCTTTCAATATCATATAATCCTTGATTTTTTTAATGATTTTACTATTACACAAACATCCAACCACAATTATTAAAAATATTTCAATCCAAAGAATTATCATCTCACAAAAAACATTTTCTTTATGGTTTATTGATTACCTTGAGTCTTCTTTAACTAGTCATTTTACTAGAATTCATTTTT